>JAJPUD010008085.1:0-71306 GCA_023553655.1 Myrmecobius fasciatus | reverse complement strand
CACACACACACACACACACACTCCTGCTATAACATAACAGCAAATAGCTTAAGTTCTCAGACTACCTCTTATGAACTCTTCTACTTGCAAGCATCATCCTTATATAGATATATTAACCTCTCTCACAAACTTTTGTTGGAAATTAATGAAATTCCATAACTAGAAATAAGTCAAGTCTTATAAGACTATTTTAATCTTCATCTAACATTAGAGAATCATTCCTTCAAGTCCTTTATGATTAAAACGTAGTTTAAAATTGCTGTGGCAAAACAGTATGTTTTGAAATTTAAGAGGTTAAAACAATGATCACTTATAAATCCATCTCAAGAAAGGTTACCATTTATTTATTTAGCTTATTAAATTAAGGTTTCCTGTTTACAAAGCTATACATGAAATCTAGTGGTCCCTTTTCAGCTCTAAAATTCTCTATGTCCATTTCACTTCTTTTTTTTTTACATCTGGAAAAAAACAGCAAAGTTGGATTGAAAGGTGTTAATATACCTACCACTACAAATCCTACAAATGTAATCAACTTCAAATAATTCCCAGGATTTCTATGTTGATCCCTTTAAATTCATGAGGACTGATGCAATTCCCCTGGTTTCTTTTTCAATTAGACTGCATTTTCTTGTTCTGAAGTAAAAATTTCTTTTACTTAATATTTTATTACCTTTAAGGCCTTTTGTTTCCTCTTATCAAGAATAGATTGTATACATCACAAATATCTTCAGGATATAATTAAGAAAAGAAGAAAAGAGCTTACAACTCTGAAGTCACTTCCTGTCAAGATTCCAATCCTATGTAACTCTACCGGGAAGTTAACCATAAAGCTACATAGGATGTGAATTTGGCCCCTTATAAATGTATATTTTTGTACATACACAGCACTCACTGGGGCTTGCCTCAAGTTGAATGGTCCCTTGTATTCACTTACAGTTTCCCAGCCTATGCTCTCATCTCATTAGAATTTCTGAATCCACTGGTCTTGCAGAGTTCCCGTTACCTTCTTTTGTATCAAGCAACTAAAGATGGTAATTTACGTCTAATTAACGGAACTGAGTCATAATGAGCTCTTTTCTCTTAGACACTATTTGAATGTCCAAAATAACCAGCAAGATTGGGCTTTTAGTCCTGTTCCTGCTCAAGTTTTTGTACCACAGTGCTCTTATTCAGACCCCCTGCTTTGCATACAGTCAGAGGGCTGGAGGTTATCCACATTGTGAAATTCTTAGGATAGTATGCAGAAAGTGATTTAATAGCATGCTATCAGATTGAGTATTTTTGCTGAGCAGTTATGCTTAAAATAAGCAAGCTTATTGTCACATCATTATCACTGACTAGACTCTATACCTTTGAAATGACATCTTTGCTATTTCCTGAATTTGATACCATTCTTTATAAGATCAACTTAAATGCAAAAGAAACAAAAAACAAGTTAGTTGCAAAGCACACAAAAGGATGTGCATCTGTGTAAAGAAAAGCATGATAAACCAATTCTTCTAGTGATCCATGCTGATGGACAAAAATGTAATGATGTAAATTCAACAAGACAGTGTTAGAAAGTAAAACTAAAGCTCAACATAAGCATATGCTCTCCAGGAAACAACAACTCAGTCAAAACACCATTAAATCAATATACTCTAGAAGTAGTTTCCTGCTTTTCCCATCATGGGCAGGTATCTAAATTGGCCTTTATAAATATTTATATGCCAACAAAAACTGCATTATTTTACAGTATTTATCACTATGTCCCAATGCAAAGCTTTAGATTAGGGGGTCTTTTAATCTAATGTTCATGTTACCTAGAATTAAAAAAAACAAACATTTTACTTCCCAACCAAATGGTCCCATGACCACCTCCCAACCAAATGGTACCTTATTGGTCATGTCATGCGCACACACACACACACACACACACACACACACACACATCATAGTACTAATGATAAGACAGATAAGCATATATTTACTTTAAAGCATAAAACAGCCATATACTTAAAATTAGCTGGTATGTTTAGGTCTACCCTATTTTTCCCATTCCCAATTTTCTTAAAAAACCAATAACCACACTGCTTATAAGAGCACTAGGAAAGGCAATTATATAGCTGTGATTACACAAGACAGACAGAGCAGGGGTACAAGCATTTGTTTTTTCCTCAGAGAGGGCAAATTATGTAGTTTACAGATGAAGGAAAGAAATAGAACAGATGTATCAGATTTGTCAAAATGGAAAGATGACTTGACATCCCGTTAAGCAAATCAGCTACTTGGTGAAAATATTAAATCAGACACTAAATCGGGGGAAATAAAATACTGCCTTGACTAATTATTTTTAATTAGTGAATAGCTTCTAATTTATAATTCTCTACTGACAAATAATCCTGCATTAAGGAAAAAACAGCAGTTAAGAACAACAATTTGGCTCAGTTACAGACCAGCCCTAAATGAACAATCATTTAAAGAGATGATCAATCTACTAAATATTTGTTGATTGGAATGAATATTTCATGTGTGTATACATACATGTATATGTGTATATGTGTATATATATGTATATATACACATATGCCCAGATGTGCTATATAATACACATGCATATATGTGGACAGAGAGATGGGAATACAGAAATGACAGATGATTGACAAATAAGTGATATAAGTACACAGACTGATAAATTATACTAATATAGATAGATTATAAATGCATAATAAGATGATAGAGATGAAAGGTTGAGACTGATGAAAGAAATATATAGATGATATTAGATGACTGATTAATGATAGATAGATGGCACTGTAGGGAAAAAATGCAAACTAAATTACTGCCCCAAGTAATTTACATCTAAATGGAGAACCATAACATATCTTTAATTTTTTTTTAATTTTGGAACTTATTTTCTCCTAGAGACAGTATTAACATAATTGTGAGGTTCTTAAGCTAATAAGTAACATTATTAATAATCCAAATTAATAACTAACATTTATGTAACACTTTAAAATGTGCCAAGTAATTTAGTAATAATCTCACATGAATTGGCTGAATTAGTATATTAACACTGACTCCAATCCTAAACTCTTCCTGATTCCTAACCTCCTGTTTTTTCCTCTCAGACTATCCCTCCACGCAGTCTCCCCCCATGCCCACACATTTACTTATTACTTTCTATAAAGTCCAGTATCTAGTGAAAATCCTGATTCAGGACAATACTCTACATATGTGTTTAAAGGGCTCAAGTAATAGCAGAAGCTATGTGATAGGAAGGAGATCCTGTTATGACTTTGCATTTGTATGCATCAAGTATTGTTAAAACAAGTACAGTTGTCTCTTTCACATCACAACTATCCCCAATATGGTTTCAATACCTCATGGGTCAGCGTAGGAATTTAAATGTGAATTTGGGGGAAGTTTTGCAGAAACCAGAGGTCACACAAAGGCCAGCGGATGACACAGAGCCTATGACTAAATATTTAACCCACATTTTACAATATGGTTCTGTAAACACCCCATATAAGAAAAAGAAAAAAATTCAGACTTCTTTTCTGGTACCAACACCAAAAAATCTTTTATAGATTTTCCAAATCATAGAGGAATCCCACCCCTAACTCCTACAATGTGAAAGGGATACTGTAGTCCACAATCTATTTTATTTGTTCATTCAACAAAAAGACCTATTAAGTGCTTATTATGTTCCAAGAACTGTTTAAATCTACCCTACAAAACTGAATTGCTCTGTGATTATGGACAAGTCACATGACCTCTTCGTTTAGTTTTCTCATCTGTAAAAATAGGGATAATAAAAGTACTTATTTCACAGTGTTTAAAGATGAAATGAGGTAATACATAATATAATGCAGTAAAGTATAGCATATCATAGTGTCAGTATTTTATTACAATAGTATTAGTAGTAAAGCATCTGGTAAGCAGGATAAAAAAGGTAGCAAGCTATAATCATTCCTTCCAATTTTTTACAAAAAAATAATTACAAGAAAATAAAAATCAATTGACTGACAATGTAATTATGAGTATCTATTTTTAAATTAACATATGTAAAGTGATTTTAATGTATTTTTATTCTGAATTTAAACACCAGAAAAAATAGACATTTCTACTGTCTATATGGAAATGCTTATGTCATTTGTATGGAATATAGATGGTACCTCATTCCATATACATATAAAATAATGTATGGATGGATCATATATGAAATTGCCTATCCATATTATGTAAAACTTGCTTTTCTTTTAAAATTTGTAATAATTCAACCTGTAGGTTTTTTTTAAAGCTGTATGGCATTTGGTCACTGTGTCTTCCTTCTGTTCTTGTCTGCTCATTTAAAACAAAAACAAAAACAAAATAATGCTTCTTTCTTAACTTTTGACTTCCTTATAGCTCCATTTGCCTCTAAATGCCCTAACCTCATGCAATGGGACAGAGAGGAATGGCAACACCTCTTTAACAAATATGCACAATCAAATAAAATAAATTTTTGATCTTTATCTTATCTATTAGATTTCTGTAAAGAGCAGGAGTATCAAGCTCTTTATCAATTCTCTGGTACCATGATTAGTCACTGAACTGATCAGTTTTCAAGTCTTTCAAGTCTGTATACTGCTGCTATTATATGAATTATTCTTCTGGTTCTACTCGCTTCATTCCAAATCAGTTCATGTAAGTCTTCTCATATTTCTCTAAAACTTGTCTTTTCTTATGACACAATTATAATAACATTCCATTACACTCGAATGACATATTTAAACATGAATTTGTTTAGCCATTCTCTAATGGGTAAGTACCTAGCTCTAAGATGCCACAGAAAGAGATGCTAAAAAATTTTTTTACACATGTAGATTATTTTCCTATTTCTTTTTCTCTTTGGAGTTTAGAAAGGCTTACTAGCAGTCTTGCTTTGGCAAAGGATTTTATACACAGTATAGTTCCAGATTGTTTTCCAGGATATCTAGAACAAGTCACAGTTCCACTAAGAGTGCACTGGGGTACTAATCATCTCTTTTCCTAGTCCCTTTGTTTATAGCGATGTGAATGTTTAAAAGTAGCTATCTTCATAAGTAGAACCATTATTGGAGTCAGTCATAAAGATAAGCAGTAGGACTAATGAGAAAACATACTGAATTAAATTACTTTAAATATGCATAGGCCATGTCTCCAAAGGGAGAGAAATCAAACATTTTAATTTAGTCATTTGATTCTTAACAAGAGACTGAGCAATCAAAATTTCTATCTCTAATTTTTTTTTTCCCTAACACACAGAGACCATGCCTGGCTCAGTTCTTGAAATGCCATCTGACAGTGAGTAGTAAGTGATCCAACAGGATAGCCTTATTTTAAATGCCTTATTATAGCAACCTATCAATAAAAGGGCTGAAGATGAAACTCTGGGGCAAAAATCACAGGATATCATTGCAATGACCACATTGTCCAAACTAAAACTCAAGACACATGATCTGATCAAGGCTATTAATTAAAATTCTCCTTATTTTTTTCAGATTGGAGCTATTCTAAAAAATTTAAGTCACATAGTTATCATAAATACTAATGAAAAAATATCTTCCTTTTTAACCTTGATATATTTAATCCTATACATGCTACTCCCAATGGCTATTTTATATGAATTCAGGGTTAGAAAAATGTATTGAAATCATTTTGTCAAATAGTTTTCTTTCCAGGCTGCCAGGACTGTTAATGACATATCAGTAACAGCCTGAGAGACCAACTTATAAAGTAATCACAATTAGAAGTGGAATAACTTTCTAACTAAAGGCTTTGGACTTACTTCAAGTAAAAGATGCAGGGTCATGACAATCAATTCATCAAGCATCATTTATTAAACACCTACTTTTTGCCCAGAATTGTGCTCAGTACAAGAGATACAAATATAAAGGACAAAACTATCTCACATTCAAGAATACCTCTATTACAGACGGCTGCCTTCACCAAAAATCAAAGAATTATTTTCACATATCTTCAATATGGTAAAGATTAAAACTCATATTTTGGGGGCAAATTCACAATAGCAATTTAAACCATAAGTTAGCAGAATTTGACCAATCAATCCACAAACATTTATTAAGTATCTACTATCTTAGGGACACTAGATATAAGTGCTTTCTTTAAGTTTCTAAAATTAAGGTCAATGTTAATATTATCATCATGATTATATATACTCAAATGAAGCTTCTTTCATGCAATTAATTTGTTCCTGAAAAACTTCCATGTTATATTAAAATATTATGAAGTAAATAATATTTAAAGACATTTAATAGCAGCTGTGTGACATAATGGATGAATGCTACACTTGGAGTAAGCAACACCCGAGTTCAAAATCATGCTTCTCACACTTAAAACATTTATCACAATTCTCTTGGCTAATGTTTCCATTTAGAAAGTAACCAGAAAATAAATTTATAAGATATACTTGCTATTGGGAAAAGAAATAACAGCTCAAATGCTCAAAGAGTTTTTTTTGTATTTTGGGCCAATATCTTCTGGCCTTATCTGCTGTCACCCTGACAGTCTAATTGCCTGCCACCTCTTCTTCAAGAGAAGTCATCTTCCTAAAGCACAAGTATGACCTTATCACCTGCCTACTCAATGAAACAGTGACTTCCCTACTACTTCCAGAATCAAATAAAAAAATCCTTTTGATGGCTTTTAAAGTCCTTTGAAGTTCTCCTATGCTTTCCTCATTTCTACATATTATTCTTTAATTCTCTATTTATATATATATTTATATACAAAGTAGTGTAATTATAAAATAGAATTATTCTCTAATTTAAATTTATATATACATATACTATATACATCACTCTACATATAACATGTAATCATGGATTAGATGTATTTTTATATAATATGCACTTATATAAAATAAATTATAATTCTATATTATATTTATAATTAAATGTTTTACTATAATTTATGTCATGTACATGGTTGTTTGCATGTTGACTAATCTATTACAATGTGATCTACTTGAGGGCAAAGATTGGTTTTGCACTTGTTTTGAAAAATCCTTGTTGAGATATAACTTATTACCTTAAGAGGTTCCAAATTTCTCTTACAACCTCAACTATGAAGCACTTAATAACATCACTATCAGGAGGCCAAGTGGATTACATCCTGAGTACTAGTTTTAGATGCCAAATGTTTGAGCAAATTGTTCTACTGGTCCCATTTGTCCTGAGCTCATAATTCAACTCACACATATGATCTGTGATCCTCAATAAGACCTCTGACCTCTCCCCAAAACCATGTGGAACCATCAGTTCTTAATGAAAGATGTCCTGAAGTCCTTTGCAGGGAACCTTTCTATCAATATCTTCCTATCAAGCTACCCTTAGGCCATAACCTCCCAAAGAACAAAACTTGCCAAGTTCAGTACACCAAGGACAAAAGGGAAGAGAATTATAGCTTTATGTAACATCACTTTGTCCCAAAGAGTTTCTTCCTATGAGTGGAGAAGAGAGAACCCTCAGGGTGATCCATTATTCACACTAACCCCTTATGTGTTTCAAACTCTAGTTGGGAGACAAATAACCAAGGCCACTGAATCAATTCTCCAAAAGATTTTTTCCAATTTTTCCTCAAGTTATCACAAGGTGTTAGATTATAAAAATGTAAGTAAGTCTCTGGGACATAAATGAAGCAAAAGACCTGAATGTTAGTCTTCAATATGCTGTTTAATATCTATCTGAGGGACCTTGAAAAACTCATTACTTCTGAGACTAAGTTTCTCCATCTACAAAAAAGAGATAATCACACATGGATGCCAAATGAACTCACATGGATAAAGGAATATGTAATTCAAAATCAATATAAAGTAAACATACAAAAGAAATGGAGAAGGTCCAAATATAGCATTTTAAAGTACTTCTGGTCCTTTTTTGAGACATTTTTATTTTTTATATACTATAAGCAATCTTTAATGGCTTCAATGGTTTAAAACAGTTCTCTATAATGTCACCTTTAGTTTTAAATTTGCCCTAGGATCTGATTCATATGCTACTGCTAGGGGGGAAAAATTCTTGCCCTCTCATTGGGTGGAAGAGGAAATGAAGGAAAGAGAATCTGGAATTGAAATTTTTAATTTAAAATTTTTAAAAGTCACACAAAATTCAGAAACAAACTCTAAGACCTTCTCCTATATTTCAAGCAATTCTTTGACAATATTGTAAAATAAGTAGTTTTCCACTGCTATTCTTGCATGAAAGAATTTAATTAAAGTATAAAGACAACAATACACAAGGTGGACTCTCTTTTTTAACCTTTTTTTTTTTTTTTGGTGGGAGTTGTTCAAGGAAAAACGACACTATGGCCATTTAAGTGGTATAATGTAGAGCCATGGTTTCAAAGTGAGAAAATTTCAATTCTACTCCTAAGTTGTCTCATTAAACACCTACATAGGATCATGGACTTGTGAAAGGACCTCATATGCCCATTTTGTAGTTGTCAATCAATGGTTTCAGTCATGTCTGATTCTTTGTGAACCTATTTGAGAGTTTCTTGGCAAACATATTGGAGTGGTGTGCCATTTCCTTCCCCAGCTTATTTTATATATACTGAAACTGAGGGGGACAGAATTAAGTGATTTTGCCCAGAGACACACAGCTAGTAAATGTCTGAGGTGGAACTTGAATTCAGGTTTCTATGCTTATGCCAACCATCTTAAGCTGCAGATAAGGGAACCAAGAAGCAGAGATGTGACATCACTAACCCAAGATCACACAGATAGTAGCAAGTACAGAACTTAAATTCAAACTGATCTCCCACATGTCTTATCATGGACCATTTAAAACAGGATATAAACTACATGAGTACAATAATCTTGCCTTATTTAAATCATATTCAAGAACAACTAGGGCACCATGCTATGCATACAGGAGTGCTCAATATCTACTGCTGAACAATGGTTGCATGAATAAATAAAATCAAACATACAAGGTGCCACTAACTCCATATCTGCCAAACAGGACAAGCTACGTGATCTTTAATCATCTTTTCCAACTTTAATTCAGTTTCATAAAACTTACAAGTATTCTATAACTTTTTTAAGCCCATCTAATCCTTGTAAAAGAGCAACTTCCTTCTAATTTCTGCCTACTTATTACTACAACACCAGGTAGCAGATATTAAGAATTAAATTTCTATATCCAAAGGTAAAGTTACCTGAGGATTCTGAAAAAACATTAGTCTCTACAAACTAATACCCAGCACTTAAACCCTTCAGGCTGTTTACATTGATTTTTCATTTTTATTGCAAAAGTTGCTCTTCCCATATTTGTCTGCAGAATTGCCAAAATTAAAAAAAAATCTAAATCTAGATGTGTTGATTTAAAGCAAAAATAAATATATACATTCTGATTATAGGCTTTCTATAACTCCCAACCAAGAATTACCAAGAGTTAAGTTTCTTAACTGCACTAACCTAGAGCCCTACTAGAACACTACATGCTATACAAATGGAGACAATAAATCTTACTTTCTTATCTCATCTCCTCAAAATCACCACCTCTATTTTTTGCTACTCAAAATAAATATGTATTTATATACCGATATGAATAAACAAATAAATGTGTACATGTGTGTATATCTCCAACCTATTCCTCACATATATTTACTAAATGAATGATACATAGTAATTCTTAAAATTTATTTTGACCATCAAGAAAATAATGAAATTCCAGCTTTTCTTTCAAAGATATCTTAATATAACAGAGATTTGTTTTAATTAAGAAAATGATTAGATAGGGACTCTTATCTTGGGATTCATGGACATGCTTTTTATTTTGATAACTATTTCAACATAACTGATTTTATTAGTAATCCTATGTATTTTTATTTTATGTATTTCAAAACATTATTCAAAATAGAGGCTTCAGGAAACTGTCAAAGATGTCCATGACACACAACAACCTCTGTTTTAAACTCAATTTCCAGTCTTCAGCTTGATTTTGTGAAGTTTCACACACAACTCTGACTACATCCAAGAAAGAAATGAGAGGCTTTTAGTCCCTTTTACAGTACTCAAGGCAGAAGATGAAATAACAACTTGATGAAGATTACACCATTTGTTCTGATTACTAGCTTAATGGATTAATTTTTAAAGCATGGTTCCCTTGAACTGAAGAGAAGGATCTCCTAAAAAAAAAGAAAACTTACAAATCAGTTATCCTCCTGAAAAGCCAGGCACTTGGAAAAGCAATTAACCAAATGGAGATGGTTTTAGCATGCTTTCAGTAGGGTCTGCATGGGTCCTATTCTAGAGACTAATAAACTATCTTTATTTCCAAAGAAAATCTCAAGCCTTTCTCCTGATTAACTGGCTAATTTAATAACATAATATAAAATCCTCCCTAACAGGTCTTTACAGTAGTTAAACAATACCTAATTTTCTTAGTTTAGTATTTTAAGAGAGATGCCATTTCTTCATGTCCAGAGCCAAATCAAACATTCCAATTTACTAAATATGACACCAAGCTAACAATATATAACAATCCTAAAACAACTGTTGGTATCTCTATTTTATTTTTTTAAGCCACTTTAACAGAATCGGAGAGGAAATTTGATAATTCTTTGTATATGTATGAACGAGTGTTATAAAATATTAAGAACTGTGAGATGTGCAAATCTAGAGATATCTCCTTCCTCTAAATTCATATGAACTATTTGTGCCCAACCTGTGGTACAGCCTTTCAAGCTCATAAAGGTATGATCAATCAGAAACACTGTACATTGATACTGACATCATGATGTCATTTTGAATCTCTTTGATTATGAAAGACATTATAAAAATGTGACTTAAAAGGCATAACTGTAGTTTTAAGTATAGTAAGAGAAACATAATAATAAATGTTTAAATCTGGCCTAGTGTCATTATGATACTAAGAAGTTCAATGTAATTAAATTGTGTGCATTCATCATATCAAAAGGCCAACAATTTAGAAAAACAAAAAAGGAATAAATATTGATCAAAATTTACACTGGGATCCATATTATTAAAAGCCATACAAGCAAAGAATGATGTTGCCATGTTGTAAAACAATGATTATTTGAAGAAACATCAAAAATGAGTCCATAATTTAAATATTGCTATCAAAGAACAGATCCAGTAAGCCTTTTTTTCACTTTTAAGCATTTCTCATATAATCTGAGAAATCATGAAACCTTAGAAATGATCTAGTTTAGGTTTCTTAGCTTTTTTTGTCATGGAACCTTTTGACAAACCAGTAAAGACTATAAACCCATTCTGAGAATCATATTTTTAAGTACACAAAACAAAACTATATAGGTTTACCAGGGAAACCAATTATATTGAAGTAGTTGTCCAAATAATTTTTCAAATAAGTTCATGAATTCTAGATTAAGAATCCCTGATCTACTCCTATCTCCTGACTTCATAGTTCAGAAATTGGTATTTCAGAGCTAGTGATTTATTCAGGGTCACACAGCAGATAATACAAGTCAGAACATTTAATGAATTACTAAGTGTGTGATAAATTGTATAGATAACATCAGTCATTTCATTGTTCTTACTTGAAAGTTCTAGCTAAAAAAGGCAAACAGTTCTGAAAATACTTCTTTAAGTATTCTTCTTTAAGACCATTTCCACAGGATTGTATAAACTCATCTAGGTAAGTTAGACAGTATTATAAGTGAAATTTCACCTCCCTGGAGACAGATGCATGCATCTCCCTAGAGATACATGCTTTGGTAATGAAGTGACAAGTTAGGGAAACTGTAACTATTTAAAATACAATGAACAGCTGCACAGTCTCAAAGATTTCTGCCCTCTGCCCTTTTCCAATTCCCTTACGTTGGCTATTGTGTCAGCTTTGTCAGACCTGATTAAGAGAGATCCATCCGTGTTAATCTTTTGAAATTTAACCAAATCAGAAAATACTACCCTAAACATTTCTAAAACACTAGCAAAGAACCTGATCATAGTTATTAGACAAATATACAAACCAGCAGGACCAACATGTTAGAGACTATTTTATATTATCCAGCAAATAATATTCAAAGTTTAACTCAGATCTTTAAAGAATCCTAATTCTGCATGTACCTAATAAAATGTCAACATATACTATCCTAAGGAAAGGAAATTTTAGAATAATAAGTAACAAAAATATTCAAAAATTCAAGTTTTTATAAGATAAAACATAATAGGAATATAACCCATCAAGTCCACGTCATGTCCAGTCTGAATATAAATGACAGTGTTGAATGGTGGTGATGACAATAATGATGAATCACACACAATGTTTTAAAGTTTATAAAACTCAGTGTGTATTACTTGGTTTAAGTTTTGTAAATATCATATGTCTTATGGTTTCATTGAGGTTACCTGGTGACAGTATGTATGAGAAGTACCTGACCTTAGGTATTCCTGACTCTAAAGTCAAGATTCGAAGAATTGCTTTTTATGAGGTCAAGATCAAAAGTTTAGGGATTTAATGTGCCCCCAAAACATTCCTTAATGAACTTCACATCTAAGTTGCTTGTTCATTTGCCTAAACTCTTAACTAATCTGCCTCTTTTATATTCTCCGGCATCTTAGGTTATCAAATCTTCTGTTTACTACCAGCTAAGGTATACAGTATTTCCTTTTATATCAATCCTAAAAATAATTGCTAATAGTTTCAAAGGATATGCAACCATGAACATGGTCACAACCTTCCAAGGACATCACTAAAATAAGCTATCAATCTACAAGCTTGACCTCCAGCTTGACCATATTTTGTGTTGACATCCATGAGTCCCTCATAACCTTTCAAATCTTTAAGTACCATCTGGGCCTAAGTTTTCTCATCAATCAAAGAAATGAATTAGATGATAAGATCTTTGGGGATCTTTCCAGCTCTAAAATTTTATGATTCTCCAATTATTTGTATTTATTTTTTAATAAAATGTTAATCATATTTCATTAAGTTCTCAACCTCAAATTTTTTCTCCAATTAAAAGTTATCAATTTCAATCCTTCAACAAGCATTTATTAAGTATTTCACACATCCAAGGGACTATATGTAGGTCACTAAGAAAAATAAAGCATGGACCCTATTCTCAAGGAATTTGTTTGGCACCATTGATATTTGGGTCTTTTTAATTAGTAATTTACTCATATCTCTGATACCCTTTTCAGGACTTTCCAGATAAATTTACATAATAAAATTCAAGACTTTGAGCATATTGTTTGTTTTGTGAGCTACTGAGAGTTATTGAGGGAGGTCATTCTTAAAAACATTTTAGCAAACCTATCCAACCTAATTTCAAATTATAGAACAAAAAGCCACGGTTTTAGGGAATGAAGAGCCAGGAATAAAAGATTTAGTTGGTATACATGATTAGTTGTATTTCAAAGCCAAATCTAGGGATTATCCATTCTGTATTATTCTAGTCTCCTTTCCCTTCAAAAGTATGGATGCCTAAGACTTTCAATTTTGTTCCTTTAATACCAAAGATAATAAACCCATGGCCAGTTAAAATATGTTTCCTTCTTATTACTATCATTGTAATTAAGAGATGTGTATATGCATATATTGTATTAATAGACTCATACTCATATAAAGACTTTTTACTGAAAATAAACCTATTAAACGAAATGAGATTAGGTGAGGTTTTTTGTAAATACCACTTGAAAAATCTAAAGCTTTTTGTACTTATTATGCAAATTCTCTTTAACACGTCTTCAAAATATGTTGGTCTATACTTCATTTTCTAAACTCATCCTCCTTTCCTCTAGCTCTATGTCCCTTTTCCCCCTACATTCTTTGCTACAGAACAAGTTTCCCCTCTATTCCTACCTCTACCTATTGAAATCCTATAAGTCCTCTTAGGGCCTGACTCAAAGGCTACCTCCTTAATGATGTCTTCTCTAGCTCTCTTCTAATTTTTTCCCAAATTCTTACTTCTTTTATGTACCAAGCAAAGTCTTTATGCTGTATTATATGATTCATATAGTTTTTAAACCATATTTAAGTTCTTCAGGGAAGGAACTAACCATTATTAATCTCTGTATACACCTATACTGCCTTAGCCTAGTAATAGTATGTAGTGATAAATGTCTTCAATTGAATTGAAAGAAGAAAAGTCCATGATGCCTACAGTAAGAGGACATCTAGTCACCTTAAATGCATTCAAATCCCCAGGTCCTGATTCAAAATTCCATGGAATAGTAGTGAAAGAATTTCTAGACATGCTGTTTAAGCCACTGCCCAATATTTGAAAAATCATTAAAAAATGGAAGAACTTCTGAGCTTTCAAAAAAAAATGAACAAAGTTCATGTCAATATTAAAAGGGAATAAGGAAGAGGAATAGAAGTTAAAGAGAGACTAATTTCAGCTTCATAGAAAAAAATAACTTTTTTAACACAAATTTCTTCTCTATGGAATATGAACAAAAATAGAGACTATCAGGGACTCTTGCATAGAAATATGTAGCCTTAAAGGTCCCTTTCTGCTCTATGATTTGGGGAAATTATTTATCATTACTAATAATACAATAAAACCTTTCTAAATTCCAAAAAGCTTTATCAATCAATAAAGATTTATTAGCTCCTACTATGTGCCAGACTCTGTGATTGATAGAATCTGGAAATAAGAAAAGAGAAGTGAAATTGTCCCTTCCCAAGCCAGGAAAACATAACTACAACAATGTGAATGGAAAAAATAAAACACACACACACATACACACACTAAGTTATAAAGAACAAGCAAGCATGTCTCAAAAAAAAAAAAGGAGTATGAAAAAAATCTTCTCTTTATCCTTTTGTAGAAGTGGAAAGTCCACAATGGTTGCATATTGACTAAATTTTTAGATTTGTTTGTTATGGTAATCAGTTAATTCTGACTTTGTTCTTCCTCTTTTTTTGTTTTTGTCTTTTAAAACATTATTTGTGATATAAGACAGACAGCTCTCTGGTAAGGGAATATTGAGGGAAATTACATAAAAAGGTTTTAACATACAAATGTAAAATTGATATTTGGGTGAAATAATAGATATGTTAAGAAAAACTTATTTTGAAAAAGAACCAGTTTGTCTCTCCTCAAAAAGTTTATGTTTTATATGGGGATAGCAGAAACAGTGTCTGTTTTACACTGGCTAAGCTTGTGCCTTATTAGGGACAAGAAAGTTCTCTTCCAAATTTGATTGGTCTAAAGAACTTTTAGCAATGGCCTGGATAACTTGTTATTTGAGAAACAAGTTCAGACTAGATAGGTGGTTAGTGGCTCCTAATTTGGAAGAATTAACCATCAAAACTTTAAGAAAATGATGACCTAGCCATTATACAACAATCAGGGCATGTCATAATACCTACTCTATCAGTAAAATCTCATGAACCTTCTATACATATTATCCAGCAAAGTTATAATTTATTCCTGAATTTTTGATGACCTTGAGAGACTGAAAGATCCTAAATTATAGAAAAATGTAATTACATTCAATTTATTTTATTTAAGGGATTTTTCCAAGTTTCAACAAAGTCCAACAGCAATTATCCACACCTAACCAGAATATTCACTTAGTCAGAATGCTCCTATCTCCATTAATTTCAAATAACTGAGGTTTTAGTACAAACAGACTTTCTGAAAGACAAAAATACCCAAGTCAAGCAAGAGATGATGAACCTTGTATGCTGAAGGTGCAGTGTATATATTTTGATCATGTTTGACTTCTGAACAGGCAGTTATATTTTGAAAACAAACAATTAAAATAGCAACAATCAATATTTGCCCTTATTTAGCAGCCATGCTTTAGAAAAGTGACAAGCACAGCATGCGAGCTACTCAATTAAGCAGGATCATTTTGTGGATAATGCAATTAGAAGTAAATAGAAATCCTGGTTTCCTTTTTTAGAACATTCAACCACTAATGTGGTAGGAGTATGCTAATCTATAAGACTGGGCAATTTTTATCTTATTTCTATGAGTACTGTATTTTGGTGCAGTTTTACTTGATTTCATGGTTCAGCCACAATCTATTTTTAGAAAGGGTCCTAGAATTGAAATAATTTCTCCTGGCAATCTGCAGTAATTCATAGCTTAATGTAGAATAGTTCTGATTTGAAAGAAAAAGAAATTTTTTTTAAACGTAAACATGATTATTTTCAGTTCCATTCTGTAATTGAATTCATAAGCTCATACAAAACACATAGTATGTAGTAAATGACTGAAATGCAATTATTTAACTACATTTTTAAAACAGCAAGAAAAAAAATGACAATCAAAATAAAACAGAAAAAATAACAGTTATTTTTCTACCTAACTAATGGCAATCCAGAATTCAATAATGGAAAAGATTTCTTTGGTGAATAGTCTAGCGCTACTTTTTCCTTGTAAAGTTGAAATACTTCCAAGGTTAGAGCAGAAATTTCATAAGCATAATTTTCTAGATTTTGTGTTTATGAGTGATACATATAATATTCACATAAATAATTTGCATTTTTTTGTAATAAGACCTAAATATGATTTAAGGTCTCCATTAAGCTCTCCATGGGATATACTAAAGAACCTATTTGTTTTTTTAAGATGTGCAAAATGATTACTGTCATCACTATCATCTATTTCTTTTCTCTCATCCTAGTAGAAGCAATACTACACAATGGAAAGTGCCTTCAAAAAACACATTAAGAGGAGAAAAGTACATATCAAAAAGTAAAAGTATAAGACCTGAGTAATCCAGAAGATTCGTCATTAATCCTTGAATAATAATTTGAATTGACCAGACTGAAGGTAATTCAAACATTACGCATCTATATATAGTGTGTATACACACTGAAGCATACAAGTCTACATATATATGTATATGTATAGACATATATATATATATATATAAAATGTAGATTTGTTGAACTTTAACCATATTCCTATATGTTATGTGTGTTCTATTGTTTGTATCAAATCTTTAAAGATTTGAAACAAGTTTGATGAAAGTAAACAGTAAAAAGGTTACGGAGATCATGTGGAAGGATATGAAATGTTCTCTCCATTTGTAACTATCCTGGAGACAATGCTCTGAAATTGGTTCAAAAAACAGGTCACATTAGAAAGTATATTGGATTTACAGTCAGAATACTGGAGTTCAAATCTTAACCTGAACACTTAATAGCTGTATGATTTTGGGGAAGCCACTTAAACTCAATTGAACTCCTAATCTTTAAAATCCTGGGTTAGATTAAATGACCCTAAAGGGTGCTTCCTATTGTAATGAGGGATTGGCCAATGAGGACACAGTCATACAAAAGGACTGATAGATATCACTCCCTCAACTTCTTTTTTCTTTTTCCCTTCTCCATTCTGGAGGCAAGAGAGGCAACAATTATTTTGAGCTACCTGGTATAGGAAACTACAGAATTTAGCTTCTTTCCCAGCGAGATATTCTGTTTTTGAGAATGTGTATTTTTTCCCCCATTTATTTTTCCTAAACTGCTGCAAACACTTTGGTGTTTGGTTAAGGGGACTAGAAAGAATGAGAAATCCATCAGAACCATTAGAGATATTTTATCAATAACCAGATCTGCAATAACTTACCTGTAGCAGTAGTAGCATCCAAGTGTGATAAGGAGACAATATAGGAATCAAGCAACCTATTTGACTTCAGACAAGCAGTGAATGATTTCTTCAACTAAAACCCTATATCCAGCAAGAACAAAGCGAAAACTAGTTTATCAGTAATGCCTTACCTAGGAGAAAACTTGGTGGAGAGATTTCTCAAAACAAAAGGGACTCTTCTCTCTCTTCCCTCCCTCTCTGTCTCTGTCTCTGTCTCACCTCTAAAGAGACTCTTTCCCTCTCTCTGTGTATGTGTATACATACATACATACATATATTTTATACATATATATATATGCATATATATATATAAATTTATATGGGTCCCAAAGCAGAAAGTTAGCTTTTTTTTTCCTCAAAAAAAAATGTTGATCTCACTACCTCTGTGTTTTAAATCTGCACCTGTTCTCCACAGGAACTATTTGCATATAGAGGGAAGAATGCACTCCCAATTTGGAGGGTGTTTTCTAACATCTTTCATTGCTCCACCTTCTCAATAAAAATCCTATTTTGTAAAAAGTTGAGTGATATCAACTAGTTCATCAATATTCAGGAGATAACATAAATACTTATTAAAGATTGTTAGAAGCCAGAAACCCCCACCCTTCAAGCTTGCCCCTATAGTCTTGAGAGATAGTCAGTTTCCCTCTGGGAACTAAACCTCCCAGTCCAGTGCAAAGTGGGGGAGTGAAGGCTGCCCAAAATGTGTTAAGATTACAATTCTGCCTTTTATTTAAGTCTACCATTGACTTTTACCCATATTTATAAGTACCAAATTATGAAATTAGTGTCATAACTGCTCTATGCTTCCAAAATTTGAAAAACTTTGAACATTTTTGGAAAAAAGAAAAATAATCAAAGCCACTTTTAAGTAAGGAATGAAAAGAAAGAATGAATTAGAAAAATTCTAGGAAACCTCTAACTATAATTTTACCAGTAACTCAGACTTCTATGCATCATAACAATTACTCCTTTTGATTCACACAGAGAACCATTTCTTTCTTGATGATACCTCAAAGACTTTAATCAATGGGCAATTTATCCTTGTTGTGTGAGATTCTTCCCTGTTTGTTTCATAAACCCTTCATTAGCAATCCATCCAAGGTGCTAGAGGCCTTACTGGACTACTTTCATTATTTCATGGATAACAGTAAAACACTAAAGTTGTCTATTTCCTTCTTGATATTTAAAAATATAGCTGAGAGATAATTGGGAAATCAGTCACTTGTTCATTGAATATCATCATTTAGATAGACAATAGGAAACAATGCTGAACATAAAAATAATCCATTAGCTGATGGAGAGAAGGAGAGGGACAGAGAGAGAGAGGGAGGGACAGAGAGAGAGAGGGAGGGACAGAGAGAGAGAGGGAGGGACAGAGAGAAAGAGAGAGAGAGAGAGAGAGAGAAATTAAGTGTGTGTGAGAGAGATAAAGCTGCACATGTCTATATGCTTAGGTAACTTAAGAAGAGATAAAAATCAAAGCTTGGTAGACTAAAACTATGAAATTTGGCAAGATAGGTTCTAATTATTTATAAAACAGAGTACTATCCAAATACAAATATTGTATAATATTGTGTTCATGTTCATTCATGCTCACAAAGTGGTTATCAATTGTAGGGTTTCATTGTGCTTTTACTTTACATAATGAAAACTCCTGAAAGCAGTTATATAGTAAATGAAAATAATGGTGACTGGTGGGAAGTCATCTGAAATAAGTTTTATAGGAACACAGAATAAAAACAAAATGAGACAGGGTGGGAAAAGGGGTGTTTAATAAATACTAAGAACCACCAAAGTAGAAAATGAGGAAAGTGAGAGCATGAGAAACATGACCAAGTGGTGCTGATGGAAAAAAAAAAAAGGTAATAGGGGTAAGAAACATTAGAGAAGGGAATAGAGAATTGATTTTGATGTAGAGAGAGAAGGTAAAACTTTACCTTATTATTCAAAAGATTCTAGTGAGTTTTGTATCCAAATAAGTATATCATGGGAAGAAACATGCCTGAATTTTGTATGGTATTTCAAACAGTAAAAAAAAAAAAAAAAAAAAAAGGAATGTTCCTTTATTTTAGTTAAGTGTAGTATGTAGGCTCTAGGCACATTTTCTCAGTCTGGGGTGTACTAATACTACTGTTCTTGAGCTCTCATCCAGTGAGGCCCAATATGAATCAACAATTAAATAATACCTCCCCAGTGTCATTTAATTAATCATCATCAATTGGTTTTTAGTAAGGTGTATTTACAGAGAAGATAAAGCAAGGACCAAACTACAGTATCCTCCCCAAAGAAGCACACATTTTTTGACCCCCACTGTAGATAATCAGACTAAGTTCAAACCTAAAACGTTTGCTACACAATGTCTCCCTCCACACCAAGTTCATCTCTGAAGTCACTTGCCAGAAACTAGATCTCGGCTACCTAGTCAATGCACTCCTGGACTATACCAAGAAGGTTGCTCCTCAAGGCTTGGTACCTCACTGGGCTTGGCTACTTTACAACTATTTCCTCTTAATGAGGAGATATAAAATGGATTCTCCAAAACTTCAAAGCTCACAAGATCCTATCCCATTCCATCTCAGATACTCATTCATTTTAGATTCAGAGCCCTGTAGTACCCATGAGGAGAGAGAAGACACAGCTGGTGCCATAGATAATACTTTTTTCTGACATCCAAAAGTGCACAGTATTTCTTCTTTCTCACTTGAAAGCCACCAGGAGAAAGCAAGAAAGTTCATCCATACATATCAACACTTTAATTCAAACTCCATACCAGCTCAGAAACTAATTAAAAGGCTTTTTCTCACTACATAGTGAGCCCACAGGAAACTGTGTCACTTGGCATTTTATGAATCTGGGAAACATCTAATATTTCTAAAATGTATATTACAAGCTTTCACATGGGTATGCAAAGAATATTGAGCATGTTCCAAGAATTAATTTCTCAATGACTAGTCCAACCATTAAAAAAAATCAAATTCCCTACTATATTACTTATATTAAAAATCCCTAAAATTAAGATGCTTATTTTTTATCTAAACTGGTAACTGAATTAGGACTATCTCTGGCTTTACAACTAACTAGCTTTCTCTATGATGCCTTTTTCTCTGTCACCAAGGTTCCCAATCCAGACGTCGTCCTCTATCGCTAACTCTCACTCACCATATCCAATCTGATAACAAATCCTGCCATTTTTACATTTTTATTAACTCCCATATCCCCTCCCTCCCCTTCTTTCCTCATCACTTCATGGCCAGTTATTGCTATGGTGGTTTCCTTGCCTCAAATCTCTACCCTGTCCAATTCATCCTCAACTGAGCTGTCAAACTGATCCTCGTAAGCAAGCCTAATCCTGATCATATCACCCTCATATCACCATGACTCAAACTCCACTGGCTCCCATTAGCCTCCAGCACCAAATCTAAAAATTTTGGTCTGGCTTTTAAAGGCCTTCATAACTTGGTTCTTTCCTTCGAAATTTCTCATACCTTATTCCTCCTTCCACTCTACAGTCTCATCACACTGTATTCCCTACTATCTCATCCACAGAAAGCATTCATTCCCCAGGCAGGCATTTTCACTGGCTGTGCTCCAAAACAGAAATTATCCCTCCTTGATCCCCCCCCCCAGTTTCCCTGGCTTCCCTCAAGTGTCAGCTAAAACCCCACATTCTACACAAAGTCTTTCCCCTTAATGCCGAGTGCCTTTCTTCTGAGGGAGTCCAATTTATCCACATGTATCTTACTTGTTCATAGTTTTTAGAAGGTTGTCTCCCCCATTAGATTGTGAATTCTTTGAAATCAGGAAATGTTTTTTTCTTTGATATAATATTTTTAACACTTAAGTGTTGGACACATATTAAGTGTTTAATAAATGCTTATTGTAGACCAAATAGTCAACTAGTGAAAGGGATTTTTATTCTCATCTATCTGCATATTCCCTTATAAAGGTATGGAAAGTGATGTTTTCACATACACTTTGCAGACTTGTTCATATATTCCCTGAAGTTTGCCACAGTGGTCCATCCAACATACTAGGAACCTTTCTCATTTTTCTCTTGATATTTTAAAGGTACCACTGAAGCAGTATGACTGTCCACCTGCTCTCCCTCATCCTTGCCATGTGACTAGCCCACCTTTTCTTCCCATTCTACAGTTTCTTAAGGATGGGTCTAATTTGTTCAATTGATTGTTGACTATATGTAGCAACCTTTTCACTTCCACAGCAAGCCATCAATTGCTTTCAGTGATATTCATTTGTTTTCAAATGACCTGCCCAAATAAAAATCTCTTTCATATCCATATATTATAATATAATGGAAATAGATTTATCTTTCTCAAAGTTGTGATGTTGCTTGAATGCATTAATTTTTAAGCAACCTAACAAAGTCTATTTTTCCTTATAAAATATATAGGTTTAACTTTTGGATATGATCTTATTCTCATTCATTCATTACATATGTATAGCTTAATTTAAAGTAAAATGTTATATATGCTAAAAAAAAAAAAAAAAAAAAAAAGGTAGTTCTTGACCCATCAGGAAAAGTAGAAAAGGAAGAAAAAGGATAACGTTTAAGAGCAAATTTTGCTAATAGATTAAAGATAAGATAGTAAGAGGGATGATGATAGGGACAATGTGCTGAAGAAGATAGAAGGAGATGGCATTCAAGGGTGCATATAAAGATGATCCAGGAAAGGAGAAGGACCTACAAAAAGAAACTGTATAACCCAAAGCAAACCATCTATGACAATTTGCCCTTTTCCCCCCAGTTAACAAGTTATCTTTTTAAGAAGCTTTTGAACTACACAGAAGATGAGTAGTGCTTTACCAAGGCAAAGAATTTGTAATTAGAGTACTTCATCAAAGTGAAAATCACTTAAGTCCTGGCACTTTTCCCTCAACATCCTGCATCAACTCAAGAGTCAGCAAGTATCATAGGATCTCAGATTCACAGGTCACTGACAAGACAATAAGTGCTCGGTGGGGGAGGGGAGGGTAAATGGGATAAGGGGTGGGGAAGACCCACATCTGCTTATAGCAACAAAAGTCTTTACCCTTCCCACATCATCGTGGGAAAAATTTTTGGAAAACTAGTTTCATTGACTCTTCATCCTAGAGGTAAATACACATCTTTGAACTGAGTCATAATATTATTCCAAACTTGGTTTGTTTCCAGGAAAAAAAGATGCTTTTAAAAACATGAAGGCAGAAGGATCCTCACTTGGTGAACAAGACTATTTTCCACATCATAATCAGGTTCTCACAAGTTTAACTTCAATATCGTATTATTACTTGTATTTTATCAAACAGAAAAATTGATGTTCAACAGTCTAGGATGATTCTAAATTGCTTAAAGCATTCGTGGACTAAAACAGAAAGCAATGTAAGTAATAATGAATCATCACTACAAATTATTTTCCCTCCTTTTTAATTGAGAGAAGTGGAGGGTGAATCATCAAATATCAGCTACTCCATTATTAAACAATCTCAGTGTTTCCAGTTTTTATAAAAGGAAAAAAAGGAAAAAAGCTCACCAGTGTAGATATCTCCTACATGTACACTGTTAAAAGATGGGTCAATCGGGCAGCTAGGTGGCGCAGTGGATAGAGCACCAGGAAGACCTGAGTTCAAATGTGGTCTCAGACACTTTCTAGCTGTGTGACCTTGGGCAAGTCACTTAACCCCAATTGCCTTAGCAAAAAGGGGAAGAAAAAAAAAAAGATGGGTCAATCAATTTTGAATCCAAGAGTTAAGTTTTTAAATCAAAACAAAGTGACAGAATGGACAGAGCATTAGCCCTGGAGTTAATGAAAACCTAAATTCAAATCTAGCTTCACAAACTTACTTTGTGACTCCGGGGCAGGTCACTTAATTGTGTTTGCAACAGTTTCCACATAGGTAAAAATGAACTGGAGAAAGAAATGGCAAGCTATCCCATTATCTTTGCCAAGAAAATACCAAATGGGGTCATAAACTGCCTCAACAACAAAAACAACAAATGGCATTCCCTGGGAAGGATCAAAAGCTAAGTAGATATTAATATCAAATATGCAAATCATTTTAATTTTCTTTGATTTTAGAATCAACGGACGAGGTACTTAATTTCAACTAGGTGCAGCAGTAACTATATTCCACCTCCTTTGACTCAAATTTATTTTCACAGTGGTTAGAGTTCCGAGTTTCAGTTTATTATTTTTCATGGGGAAAATATGAGCATGTACTTATCTGAGAAATATAAGTGGGTACTAGAAGAAATATGGATCATAAAAATAAACTGTTAACGAAAAAAAGACTTGATGCCTAGGAAATTCTAACATTATAACTGAAAATGTTTCCAAAATTTAAACAAAGATTCAGTGCCTCACTGAAAGTATAAATTCAGAAAAAAATTTCCTTCTTTTCTCTTTCTTCCCCTCAATACATTAAAAGTTGATTATACTAAGACTGCCTATAAATTACTATCATCAACAAATAGCTTCTAAAGTGATTTTGATGTTTCTGTGAGATAATGTTAGATGGTTCCTAAAGCAATGTTAAGCCATTATGGTTATGGAATTTTGGAGATGGAAAGGCGTTTTGAGACCCTCTATTTTAACCTTGTATTACAGATTCAGAAATTGCAACCCAGAGGTCAAATAATTTGCTCAAGGCAGCAAAACTATATAGTAATAAATCCAAGACTTAAATGGAGGTCTCCTGATTCCCACTATAGTATTCTTTCCATTATATATCCTGTCTCTTGGATTTATGGATTTTCCAATAGAATATAAGTTTCTTTTTTTTTTATAAAGAAACAACACAGCTGAAAATTTTGCATCTGTATGATTCTTGACTATATTTCCTTAAAAATTTCTATAAAGGGCTTGCCCAACATGCTTAAGAGCTTCCTCTTGTGTTCATGTTCATAGTGAAGTGCTGGAGTTATTCTGCATCTGCTCTCTCTCTTACTAGGGCAAGTAGGTGTGCCATGGATAGAGTCAGAAAAACTCATCTTCCCTGAACTCCAATCTGGCTTCAGATACTTACTAGCTGCCTGACACTGGATAAGTTAACTTTAACATGAACTGGAGAAGGAAATGTCAAACCACTGGAGAATCTTTGTAAGAAAACCTCAAATGGGGTCAGGAAGAATGAGACACAAGTACAATGAAGGAAAAAGCTCTTCACTGCAAGAGAGAGCCCATTTTCCTGTCTAATCTTCCCTAGGATGTCTTTTCTACCATGTATTTAATTATAAACTTCAGAAGACTTATAAGCCTTCTATAATGCCATATAACTTTCCCATTGTACTACATCTCATTCTTCCAGGATGATGGCATTCCATGGCTCACAGCCATATAGCATCACTGAGAGACTATTGGTGATAAATGATACTTTTTTGGCAGCAAGCCACTTGGAATCATGAAAAAAGATATTCAAATAATGTAATAAGTAAAGAAGAGATAGAGGAAATTGTTTTTAAAAAGCATAATTTTGATTAAAATCAACAAGCTTTTGCAATTAAATCAAAACCGCCAGAAAAATCAGGAAAATGTCAATGGGAGAAAGCATTTATATCAAATCTCTCCAATCAGATCAGTTACACAAAATACACTGAGAATTAACACAAATATATAAGACCCAGAGTAGACAAGTAATCATAAAAGATGAACAAACATTTCTTGAAAGAACTGTAACCATTTAAAACAGTTATCCAAATCTCTAATAATAGTGATATAGATTAATAACAAGAGATCAAAAAAGTTCTCTTGTTATTTGACTCAGAGATTCTACTACTAGGTATACATGCAAATGTGAAAGGCATAAAAAAGTTCTCATTTATATCAAAATATTGATAGCAATACTTTTAGTGTTATCAGTAGTCCTTCTTGCTTGAATATCCTTCTCTCTACATGCACCTTTGAATCCCATTTCCTCCCATCTTCAGCAGAATATTCTTACCAGCATCCCCCTTACTATCTTATCTTCAACATATTCCAGGCCTCCAAAGGAGACCCAGTCTCACCTATTCTAAACCTTCACTAGATCTTACCATCCCCAATGGTTATCTTACTAAAGATCTCCTCCACTCCTCAGCTATTCTACAGGAGAAAGAAGTCTAAATTTCCTTTCCTCCTGCACCATTAGCTGTGTAACCTCATCATTCATAAGAAATTGCTTTTTCTAAAGTTATCAATAATCTCTCTTAAACATCAAATCCAGGGGACTTTTCTAAATCTTTACCTTTAATAATCTCACTGCATCATGAACTAATGCTCAGTGAAGTGAGCAGAACCAAGAGATCATTATTCACGGCAACAACAATACTATATGAGGATCAGTTCTAGTGGACATCACTTTCTTCAACAATGAAATGCTTCAAACCAGTTCCAATTGTTCGGTGAAGAAAGCCATATACACCTAGAGAGGGATGTGAAATGTGGACCACAACATAACATTTTCATGTTCTCTATTGAGGTTTGCTTGCATTGTATTTCCTTTATCAGATTATTCTTTCTTGTAGATATGATTTCTCCTGCACAAAAAAGGATGCAATAACTATACATAATTATATACATATATATGTATATACATATACATAATTATCATGTAATGGATACCCTGCCATCTAGGGGAGGGGTGGGGAGTAAGGGGGAAAAATTTGTAACAGAAAGCTTTGTAAGGGTTAATGTTTAGGAATTACCCATACATATGTTTTGCAAATAAAAAGTATTAATAAAAATAAAATAAAATAAAATAAAATTTTCCTTTGAAATTTAATTCTGAAAAAAAATAAAATAAATGTGTATACAAAAAAATAATAATAATCTCACTGCATCCTTTGACATTTCTAATTACCATTTCTCCATGGCCTCTAAGATCCCTTCCCAGCTCTGTTCCCTGTGATTCCGTGAAATGATAACTTTATTAAAAAAAACCCTACCAATTTATAAAGTAAAACCAACAGTTATTTTGCTCCCATTTTATGGAAATTTTATTAAATAGCCCAATTCTTCCAAAAACAAACAAAAAAACCTGTATGTTCAAAAAGGCTGAGCAGTATGTACTTGGAAAATCCACAATCATCTCCTAAATAACCAAAATATGACTACAAACTTAACAGAGAAAACATTTATTAAAAAAAATTCTGTTTACAGGAACAAAAATGTTTGCTTTAGACAACAAAATTTACTATTCCTCCAAAAATGATTTTTTTAAAAGAACACTTTTAAAAGTGATTTCTTCTGTTACTTTCTAAGAAAAACAAAATGATTTTACACATATGAGAACATATACTGTGAAGAATGATTTTTCCTTGGTCTACTTTACTTCAAAAGGATTTAGAATGACTAAAGTACTGGATTAGGCAATCTAAAAACTTGGGTTCACCATCATTAACTCCCTGGATGACCTTGGACAAAGTACACCCTCTGTGAGGCATAATTTTCTCATGTGTAAAACCAAGGAGTTGGACTACACAATCTCTGAGGTGCCTTTAAGGTCTCAATTTCTGTGATTCTATGAGAGAGAAAGTTCATAAATATTCTATAATCTTCCTTTTACCAAAATGTTACTTCCAAATATAGATAACCTTTCATGACACAAAGCAAATGTTATGACAAGGTATCTTTCAATTAATGCAAATTTTAAAGTTACTATTTAAAATAATTCAAAAATAGAGCACTCTCTATCAAGATGTTATGATTTCAGATATTTCAGAATACAACTTAGGGACTGCATGCCAATCAGGATAAATCTAAATGAAGAAAAAAATTAAGAACGATTTTCTGAAAGCTCTGTAATTCCTCAAAACCAACTACACCTTTTTGACATTTTCAGAATAATTAATTTTTAAATTGAATACAGGAAAGCAGCAAGTGATTAGAATCCAACTAATCAGATCCTCCAATCATGTTTAAATAAATAGTATTCTTCGGTATATTCAGCTTTTATGGAGAAAGGTAAACAAAAAGAGTCTACATCAAGGATTCTATTACCATAAACTGCAACACCTATGGCATGTCTTGTAAATGCACTCAGTCTAACCTAATCTATACCATAGAAACTTAACATACTCTAAAATGAAAATCTATCCTCTGAATAACAGCTCAAAAGTTATCCAAATCAAAGAAAGATGTAATTATCTCACTACACTGTATTTACTATGGGCAAAAATATATACAAATACACTTTACCCAAATCTTCCATAATATGTTTTGAAAGGCAATGGAGTTTCTTGACTAAATCTAATTTTAGATAATTAAGCAAAATAAACCATTTCCTAAATTCTAGGTAATCAAAAGGCATGTTTCATAAAATATGAAAAAATATAAGTAAGGGAAAGACAAACATCAATTTCCCCTTAATAATATTGGCATGTCTCACTACACTACCAGGGTTATTCACAATTGCCCTACTCTAGAAACATTGTGAGAGTCCTGAAAATTTCAATTTCCTGCCAACATTTGGTCTACATTATCAACCATGGAACAGTAAAGTGGGAGTGCCTGTTTTGTTATATTCCAATTGATGATCTCCATCTATTTTCCCCCCTTGAGGCCAAGAAAAGAAAAGTAAAGTGAAAAGAATTGGCTATTGCTCATATTATTGAACCTATAGTCAATAAAACTGAAGATACTACAAAGATCTTAATATAACAAAAGAGTGGGAATTTAAATCTGATGTCAATTCCCTGAACATGATCCCCCACCTAAGACCACATAAAGTTTCTATTGTACCGTGTGTATCATCGGTGTCTTGGAAAAGCAATGGTCTCCAAAAGATAAACTTACTAAATGTTTCTCTGTAAAACAAATGAAAATCTACTCTTTAATGACCTTAAAAAATTGGTTTCATCTTCAATATTACTATTTACATAATATAAAGAATGACTAATTTACACAATTATTTAATGACCATTATAAAAGCATTGAGAGGAAAAAATTAGCTAGTTATGTAAAATTAGCAAAGTGGAATTCAATTGTAAAAAATGCACATGGATTCCTTTGCAATTACCTCTTAACTATTTTATGAGGTAGGAGCAAACAGAAAAGAGTAAAGTGCCTACATTTTCATATAACAGGAAAAGTTACAGTACTTTTTTAGGATAAAAAACCAAGGGAGATCTATTAGCTCAGATGTTAATCAAAGTTGTAGCATTTTAAAAGATAAGTATACCTACAGAAGTTCTCTTTAAAATGTTAAATCCTTTCTTTGATAGTCATTTCTCACATATATTCTGGTCATCCAATTATCGAGAAGGTAAAGGTAACCCAAAATATGTAACTACTTCAAGACTCAATATGTGAAAAACATAAAACAACTTAATTTTAATACGAAAATTTGAGTATGAAAAATAGGAATTAATTCAGTGTTTAACTGGAAATATCTTTGGCTCAAAAATCAGCAAAGGCTACAATCTGAGGCTTTGTTGTTTTGTTAATTGTCTAGATTTAAGAAAAGTAAATGATAATAATGTAGATTAAATGGTAAACTGAGTGTCCTTTTGGAGAACTGGTTGTTAGATACTTATCAGCACCATGCAGTAAATTATAATACATGAAAAAAAAAACAGATAATACTGGGATTTATTATTACACATAAAATTCATCAGTCTTAATCCCATCACCTGAAGGCATCTGAAATGAGAGAGAACTGAATAAAGAAAATTAATATAATAGAAAATACCAAAAGAACTGACCAGCTGATTAGAAGTTAACTAAAATTACTTAATTTGATGGTAGGTACAGATATGTAAGCTTTCCCATAGTATTTAAAAGCAGATCATTATAGTATTAATGTTTTGGTCTGAGAGAGGTATCTTTAGGGAAGGTTAGGTTAGGGAACCCAGAAGCAAGTGTTAGAAACTACTAATGACAAAACAAGTATATATGTATATTTTCCTTTGACAAGAAAGAGTGAAAGTTTTTTATAATGCATTTTAATTAGGCAGCTTGCAAAAGGAATCAGGTGAAGACTACTAATTAACACCTTCTAGCCACTCACACTTTGTAGTCTAGCAAGAGAAACACCCTCCCACTCCAGGCCATAAAAAACAAGGCTTCCTTCCTGAAGCTACTGACAAGATTTATCTTCAAAGAGCTTCTTGTTTACAATACAAATTTTCTCCTCCATTACAAATTAAACCCAATTATCCAGCAAACAGTTTCCATAATAAAACTTGGTAGACAGAGAAAGCAGGAACCTTTCCATTCCCCTTCCCCCTCTTCCACAATGCCTTCATCTGAAAGCCTGCAGGTTTCAAGAAGTTTGAAAACTACCCATACTTATGAGATTAACACATAGGTGTTCAGAGGGCATGCATGACAAACCCTAAAAAGATAAATGCTCTCAATTTTCTTTAAGTTCAAGCTTTTGAGGTAACTTCCCAAGGGATTAAAAAAGTATTGAAAACTCAGCTGGTTGTTTTATTTTTTGAATATTTTTTTAAATGCTTTTAGGAAAGTTAATAATGAGGTTCACCAAATATTAACTCTTTGTAGTCAGTGAAATTTCAGTCATTGACATTTCCAGTCATTGCTGAAGGACAACCAGCAAATATCCAACTAAACAGGTCCATCTGTTGAGATAGCAAACAGATGAAATGCAATCACACACACTTGGGACTGGGCCAATCTGCACGCATCCCATAGATTGGTGCTCAGTTTTTAATCACACAGCTGCTACAAGACATGTTTGGCGTCCATTTTAACACTCAATTGCTGCAATAGCCAAACACGGAATTTCAGAAAATCAAGTTTGTCCTAAACATCTAGTCTCAAAGCACAATTTGTGCAAGCCTAGTCACTATACACAAATTTCAATGACATAATTACAAAATTTACTTCATATGTTTCTCTTTAGATTTTCAGTAGCCATTACTAAGAAGCCAAGTTCCTCACTCTGAGCTCAACTGGAAAAAGCCTCCATGGCTCAGCTGAATTATTTATATTCCTTGGGCAACCTCTATAGAAGTGAGTTGAATTGATGTGTTTCATTAGGCACGCTTCCTCCCCTCAAGTCTAACGTAAATTTTTAAAAGATAGGGTTGTGCATTTAGATAAATTAATGAGCTGGAAGAAGAGGTTGTCTAAAGTAGCCTAAGTCCTCCTCCACATCAAGAAGAGCAATTCCACAGCTGGACTCTTCATTATCTGATAGGCAATAAGTGACCTAACTTCAGGGTAATTCTGCAAGAGATGTATTATGAATATATGTAAAAATAAATAATAAATTTTATATATATGAAATGCAAATTTACAAGGTGATTATCACAATTATGAACCGGCCAAAAATAAATCTTCGCTGAATTGAAGCAGGACCAATAGCATTCAATCTATGTAATTTCTCCAAGTCTCTTAAATTTCAATACAATCAAGTAAAACACTTATGAGTGGGGTTCCCACCACAAGGAAAAACTGTGTGAACAAGGAAAGTTTAGGGTTTACTCAATTTAACCATTCACATACAGTCCATCTAGATCATCCATCCCAGACACCACAGGTCCAAAGAGAAAACTTTTCTAGAAACTGCCTTCAATGAAAGCAATTATCTTTGCCATGTACAATAGCAAAAAAGTACAAGAATAGCCAGATATATTTAAAAGTGCTTTAAAAGCACTGAAAAGCTGCAGTTATGGTATGAAACCACAATTCAAATAGCAGTTTTAAATATCCAGAATTAGGTTTTCTGTTAATTACTACTTTCATAGTCATCCATCTTTCATAGATAAGCTGAGAAATGAATTGGAAACAATACATCTAGTCAAAATTTTCTTTTTGTTTTAAGGAGTCATATGGAGAGTGTTAAATTCATTCTCTACATTTATACTGACATTCATACAAATTTAATGTAGTTAATAAGGCCTATTCATTTAAAACAATAATGTTTGGGAAACTAGAAATAAAAATTAGCATTGAAATAAATAGCAGATACGTAAAAATGGCATTTATTAAGTACTTTCTATGTACCAGGCTGGGGATACAAAAATAAGCAAGCAAGATCTTCCCTTCCCTCAAAGAGCGTACATTCCTGTGAAGGAAGACAACATATAGAGAGTTTGAAAGTAGCAAATACTAGCTAGAGAAATGAGTTGGAAACCTGGATTTCAGCAAAAGAAGGGAAAAAAAATAACTATAACAGCCCAGAAATGGAGTGCAAGCATACAGGCACCTTTGGGAAATAGGGACACAGGGGATTAAATAAAGTAAGGCAAGAAGAAACAAAACATAAATATTCACAAATATTTATGGAAATCTGAATTCTGATCCCTGTTCTCTCATTTACTACATTATGGCAAGTAAGTCACTTAATGAGTAGATTCAGGGTCCCAGTGATTTCTATATGGATCTTTAAACATGACAAGTGGAAGGTCACTAATTCAATGCTTCCTAAAATATCTTTTGGCTCTAAAAATTATGCCTCTTGATGATTATTCCATTAGGTCAGAAAGAGAAAGGGCTTTTGTGATGTAGAAAAACCCAGCATGAGCTCATAGCTTAGGTCTTAGAAAAAACTCCACATACTTTTTATGCTCACAGTCAAATCAGGCCAGTCTGGAGCACTGCATCCACACAGGCATCCAGTCCAATTAGCTGGCTTGGAACCACAGTTAGTCTTGGAATGGTGGCTAAGTTCAATGCCAACAAAAACAAGAGAATTTCCTCCTCATCCCAGATTAGAAGAGGTCCATGTACCAAGTCAAGCAGATAAGCTCTAGTCATCCATTTGTAAGTTTATCCTGCTCTACAGTGTTTGTTCACATTAAACATTAACTATTAGGTCCCCTAGTTATAATCTATATACAAAAATCTTTGATCAACCCAAGCTGTTCCTTATGGGGAATACTTACAGAATTCTTCTTTTTGTGGCTCTCAACATCTTCTGTTTGAATTTCACAAGGATGCTACCAGACTCTTTTTGATGAGAGAGTTTCAATCCAAATTTTAGTTTAGGGTTATTTACCAACATGACTGAGTTTGCTCAATGTTCTTTGGGATCATGACTATTAGAAAAATGTAACTGCCAAACTAAATAAATCTGCAAATTGTTATTAAACTCAAAAAGAGGACACAGATACAGAGAAATTATTTAGATCACCCAAAGGCAAAGTCTCATTTCACAGTATTCTCAAGTTTTTTTTTAGGATCTATAACATAGTGTCCTGCATAAAAATATGAATTGAAAATGACCTATATTTATAAATGTCCATTTCTATCTTCCTACCCTTGTTCATATATACAAGGAGAAGGAATAATCAAGAAGACCTAGGTCAAAGTTACAGCTGAAAGGATAAAACCTTTATTTCTGTATTGAAGATTTCTCCCTATGGAACATATAAATATCTTGCTTGACAACCCATTTGAGACTTTGTTTGGGGGTTGAATGTATCTCTTTAATGAAGCATAAAGGCTCACTAACAGACATCAAAGAGGCCCAAATCTTGGCGGATGAGGATGGCTGAGCAAATCAAAGCTGGTCAAGGGATAAGTGAGAACTGAAAACAGTTTCCAAGGAGGGAAACTTCAAAAGGCCAGGCACCCACAGAGAGCTATCTATGCCCTGCACAGGTGGTGAACACGTGGTGCCACGAGAAGCGAACCATTTGGCCTCAGATCTTGGAGTGGTCTAAAACAATAGTACAGGAAGAGAGGAGCTGCCAAAACTATTCAGACACTAGGTTTTAGGAGAAGAGGAATGGCAAAGCAAGCCCCTGGCCAGCAAAAGAGCAAGGAACAGAGACCCCACAGGCAACAACACACCTGGTCCTTGCCTTTTTTTAGTAGCATGACTTAGACCCACAGGCCCAGAGCAATAACAAAGGCCTAGTTCACCTGCTCTTTTTAAAGGAACCAAGAACTGAAATGGCATGTCCAAAGATCCCACTAGTAATGAAAAATATACTTTGTGAATAAGCCTTTCCAAAAGAAGCCTTCTTTTGTCACTTCTCTTCCTAGAATCATGTCCATCTCTACCACCCTTGGAGTTTTAGTCACTATCTTCATTCTGTGGAGATCCCAGCAACCAGAAGTCTCTTCCCAGCTCATCTGGGCTGTGATTCAGAATCATCCGATCCAAAGGAACCAATCTTGGCAGGGTTCTGACCTGTTAGCTCTTGTCTCTTCCAACCTTCCATCCACCAACCCCAAGGGAAACCACCAAGGTCCTACAGCCTTCTCGTGTCCATCTTTCTTATTCTCCTCACACTGATTTGAGCTATAAGTAACAAGGGGAATCTCCTCAGTAAGATTTGTTTTGGAGGGTAAGGAGAGTTCTGGGAAGATGTTCTATATACTCCCCCTGTCTGCATTTAAAATATGTTTTCTCATAGGAACAAGGTTATCAAAACCAATCAATCAACAAGTTTTATTAAATACCAAATTATTAAACGTCAATCCTTGTGCTGGGAGCTAGGGACCCAAAGTTAGAAACAAAATAGTCCCTGCCTTTGAGGAGATTAAATTCTATGTGTACACATAACTGTGCAAAACAAATACAAGGTAATTTCAAGAGAGAAGACCCTGGAACTAGAGAGAAGGAGGGATCAGGGAAGACTTCATACAGGAGGTAAGCATTTCAGCTAAACACTGTAGTCAACTAAAAAATCTAAATGGCAGAGGTCCAGAGGATTCCTTACCTTCTCAGTTGAGGGAAAATTTCAGGTAAGCGAGAAAGCCTGTCTAAAGGTATGAAATCAAAAATGGAAGAGCATTCATCAAAGCAAGAAGGCCAGTGTGTGGAGAGAAGAAATATATAACGACTGCTCAGGAATTTCCTATCACTATTAATAATATTGAGTCACTTTTCCACAATGAAATGATTGAGTCTAGTTCCAATGATCTTGTGATGAAGAGAGCGGCCTATGGGAACTGAGTATGGATCACAACATCGCATTTTCAGTCTTTTTGTTGTTGTTTGCTTACATTTTGTTTTCTCTCATTTTTCCACTTTTTTATTAAAGTTTTTCTTGTGCAGCAAGATACCTGTATAAATATTTATACATATATTGGTTTTTTAACATGTTTAACATATATTGCATTATTTGCCAGATAGGGAAGAGCTGGGGGTAAAGGAGGGGGGAATTTGGAACACAAGGTTTTGCAAGAGTCAGTGTTGAAAAATTATCCATGCTTATGTTTTGAAATAAAAAAGCTTTTAAAAAACAAAAATAATAAATTTAGAAGACTTTTCTAACAATAATAATAATGATATTGAGCCAAATAGGAGGACTCTGAAGTAGGTCAGGAATCAAACCAACTTTATAACCCTAGTAAAATACATCACAAATTCCAAAGAAATAATCTCCCAGATAACAAAGGAATTCTTGGAAACGCCTGAATAGACTGGCACTGGCTGTATGGATGTCTAAAAATCCTTAGGACTAAAAGCAATGTCTTCCTTTCTCTCTGAACTCCTTGGATTATTCACCAGCAAGCTCACTTGAATCTAATTAATACTGATGGCTGAATTATTTGGCCAAGTTTGCCTTCTCTGACATGAAACATAAGAACTAAGAACTATAAGACAAAAGGGATTCTGTTCAAACTGTCATTAAAAAATGATCTATACCCTTGGTCCTTACAGAGAGAAATAGGGGAAAATCATCATAGGTAATTCCAATATGTTCAAGTCAGGATAACAGAATATAGATTGCTTCTGGGTGGCTTTACTAATTACTGGCATCAAGCCATCATTTTCATTTTTCCCTATTAGCAAAATGGAAGCCTAAAAATTTAAATATAAAATTTGAAAAGTCAGAATTAGAGGTTCACTTTCTATCTATAAAATTATATACTTTTAGAGTTGTATATAATTTTATAGACAAGTACATCCTTAATGTCATCTGTTTAAAGAGTCCTTTTCTTATTCTTGCTAAGAAATTATTACTGCCAATACTGGTGAACGAATGTTATCTTTTCTTCCTCTGAGTGATTAACCAGGCATTTACATACTATAGCTCTGGAAAAAATCATTTTTGACAGAAGGACTTGCCATAACAGGAACATACAAGTAAAGGGACATATGGTGTCCTTTCTTAAACTGAGAGGGTTAATGCAAAAAACCTGACACCTTCATTACACTTTATTTTATTTCTGAATTAAAAGCTCTTTGCTTGATACATGAAGAAAAAATAATCACATTTTACTAATTCTATAGGAAAATAAATCTTTCATTTGATACCTTTAAATGTTTACATGATAAAGTTTCAGCCCCAAGACTAATAATAGTACCCTACACCACATTCTCCCACTGAATAAATGACTTCCTGAGAGTCCATTAGGCACTCTGGGAGATTCATAAAGGTTTTCGGACCACTAAAAGTAAATTAGCTCTGCAGGAGGCTCAACCTGGGAGTCAGACAGAAATAAGACTTAGGTAGCAATGAAAAGGAATGAGAGTATATGGGATTGTAAAGGAAGGAATCATTCAAGCAAGACTGGAATCATATTCCTCTACATTCACCACAGAAATCACCAAAACAAAGCTGGTCTGAATGCCATCAGCCTTCTGGCACTCTATCCTCAATTTCCCCAAAGAGTAAGGGGTTGTTTAACTTTGTGGGACAACTGTGTGTCATAGTGGATAAAAGGCTGGTTCTGGTGTCAGAAAGACTCATGGTCAAATGACATTTCATGCGACCCTTGGGCAAGGCTTGCTTGCCTCAGTTTCCTCATTTGCAAAATTGGGATAATAATAGCATCTGGATTGTTTGTGAGGATAAAATGAGATATTCATAAAGTGGTTTGCAAATAATAAAACACTATATAAGTGCTTAGTGTTTTATTATAATTATTCCATTAAATCATTCATTTTTTAACTAGGTGCAAAGGAGATTGCAAAAAATGATATGGAAAGATACAAGCATGAGAGAGCTTGCAATATTACTGGGAAGAACAACATTTGTATATGTCTGAAGAACAGTAATAGGGAGGTCCAAGAATTTTCATTAGTGTGTGTAACCAGGGAATTTATTTTTAAATTTAATTTTTAAAAACCCTATTATTTTCATTTATCTTTCCCCCTTTCCAATGAACTACCTTCTTCAGAGTACCATTATACTCTTCCAGACTTGAGTACTACATGGGCTTTAACCTTCTCCTTTTCTTAATCAAAATACTTAAATTTCTCTACAGAGTCAACCTGGCAACCTTATGCAAAGATCATAGACCTTGAGTCGAAACTAAAGTTCAAATCTTACCCTTAGTGTTTATTCTGATGTGACCATAGTCAAGTTCATTAAATTCCTGTAGGCCTCAATTCTCTCATCTGTAAAATGAGGGTGTTGAACTAGTTAAGTTAGCTAACTAGTCCCATTCCCACCCCCTTCTCAGCTCTAGATATATTATTCTCTTAAGTCAGACAAGGTCCAGATGTGCTGTTGTTGTGCAGAGTCTATCATTTGCTCTTCATCAGCTTCTCTCTCATCAGGTCTATTTGATCCTCCAACAAGGGCAGAGACTTGCTCCAGAAGACTTGGCTAGTCATAGAATTTCTTGAACCCATCATTTATGAACTTCTCTGAACAGCCTCACTTGCCTCATCTCTAAGACAGGTAAGATTAAATGATCTCCAATGACACTTTCAGCTCTTTTGGTATTGCTAAAGGCATTGTAATAAGAGCAAAAAAGAACAAAACTTGCACAGACTTTGGAGTTCAAGATTTTGAAGCTGATTTCAAATCTAAGGCTTAGAGTCTGGGAGAACAAGAGTCTTCCAGAAACTATCATTAACAGAGGGTTCCAAATCTATAAGGACTTCCTCTTGATCATTTATAAATGAAAAAGGATAGGTTTCTCTCAAAAAAAAAAAAAACTATTTAAAAAAATGATAATTGCGACTACAGATTCGCATTCTATCAGTGTAACATCTGCAATCTCAATTTCTGATTTTAAATGCCTGAAGTATTTCCCCCATTTCTGCCCCCTACCTCTCATTCCCACATAATTGGACAGGCACAAACATAAGTAGGTAAAGAAAAAAATCATCTATTTGCAGAATACCTTGTATAAAATGCACAATTACTTATAATAGTTTTATGAACATATCCACAGTTGTACCTTTTTTTCTATCTGTTTACTTTCTCATGTTTTATCAAATTTTAAATGGAATAAGGGAAATTTACATATATACATTTATACTCTTGGAATATATAACATATAATAAACTGTACTTCCCTTCTGGGCGTTTTCTTTGGTTTTATCTTGTCTTTAAAATGTTATTTCACTTAAATTTTAAATAGAAGTGGTTTGGGGTTTTGGTTTGTATTTTTTTATAGCAAATTAAAAACATGTGCATGTTCAGCAACTCTCACATCCACGTATACACATGTTATTTTAGTATTGTATATTCAAAAAAGTATGCCTCAATTTTTGACCCTCTCAAGACTTTCAAGACAGAAAAAAAGAACCATCTCTAACATAAATGGATTGTGAGTACAAACTGCATAAAGTGAAAAAGCCTAAACTATTTTTTAATGTGATGATTTTTTAAAAAAAATTTAAACTGCCTTCCTGCCCTGCAATCTTCCTTCTTTGCAGTGGGTGAAACATTGAGTGTGGACTAATGCATACAATGTCAGACTAAGTTAATTCCTTTGGTTAGTTTTGCTGATCAGCTTTTTCTCCCCTCTTTCTTTAATATTCTTTATTAAAAGGAATGGTTCAAAAAGTAGAAGAGAAAACATTCAGAAATGAAGGTGATAGAAAAACAAAATAACAATAAAATGGAAATTTATTTTTAAAGCATTAATTAAATGTACATATGAAACAAAAGCTATTCAACCTTACCTTTAATTCTTAGGTGTGGTGTTTTTTTTTTTTTTTTTTTTAATGACCCCTCCCATACATGTTTTATATCAGAATTACAAGACTGAAAGGACAGGGTGACCTTAGCATTTAACTTTAACTGATAATAAAAGTGCTGGACAATTAACTGCTAACAGCTAGGAATATATTTAGCAGATCTGAAAAGCACTATCAGTACACTGGAAGTATAGGGAAAATTTAGTCATCAGTAGATAAGGGGTGAGTCACACCCATGTCACCAGTAGATAACTTGTCCAATTCCTCCCACAACTAATCAGTACTTGTCTCTGGGAGCTGGCTTATTTCATCTTCAGTTATGTGGACACAGACATTCATTGAACCAAACATAAAACCTGACTAGTTTGTGTACTCATCTTAAAAGCAGAAAAATTCCACAGTGATCTAAAACGAACAGGAAAGCACACACAAGCTGACCTCAGCAGAGCGGAGGCTGAAGGGCCATTAAAAACTCCTGACATGGAAATTCCTCTGGATGAGGGGGCACTTAGGTGATGGATTTTAGCTTAAGACCATTAAATTTATGTTTCATTTCACTTGTATCTACAGAGACCCTTAGAGGAAAATAACAGTACTTTTTGGGATAAACAGCTTTATAAAATGCACCCATTTGTAACTTTTTTCTGTTCGTCCCACTTGGCCATTTTATCAATTTCTAAATATAAACGTATCCAAGTTGAGATATGCCAAAATATTTACTCCCTTAGGAAATACTTCCAGATTGGTCACTCAGATTAATCATGGAGAGAGTTGAATGCTTGAGAAAGAATATGCACACAAATTGAAAGTCTGAAGAACATCAGAATCCCAGAAATGAAGAAAATAAACAAAAAAGACCAAATCCTAATGTCAGTGACCTTATCTTAGTAAAATGCCCAGCAACAGAGAAGTTTAATTGAATGAGGTCAAGGCAATTCTCTTAAGGAAATGGAGAAGGAACACGGGCAGTGGGATGTTGGGATCAGAATGAGTCTCAAACTAAATATAAAGTAGGCAAACATTTCTTCCTTTTTCTTTTCGCTCTTTTTTTATATATAAATTCTCCTTGGATAAATTTTTAAAAAGAGAGAATATAGACCCTATGAGTTATTGTAAAATAAAACACATTCTTCAAACCTTAGGAGTAACAAGGTCTATGAGCTACATGATTTAAATCAAAATATAAGGAAACTGTAGTTGATTCAGAGAAGAGGCTCTTTGTATAAACGGTTAAACAGAATTTGGACAAATGTCAAATAGACACCCACATTGTTAAGAAAGGAAAATTAATGATAACAATTAATAGCAATAAAAATGGTTAATATTTATATAATACTCTCAAGTTTTACCACAGTATCTCATTCAATCCAGATAAACCTGTGAGACTGAATTATAGTTATTACATGAAGAGAGTTCTAATGAGATTCTTACACTGAGAATAGTGAATAGATTAGTCTCTATTGCCACTAAGGATGGCACCAGGAAGGCTTGATTTAAAACCATGACAAAGAGGAGCAGAAGAGAGACATTGGAAACTTCCTCACAATTATAGTAAGTTGGATAACATGAGAGTTCTTTCTTATTAAAGGTACCCGAGAAAAGGCTACACGACAATGCCTCCCACATGTCAGACAGGATTTTCCTTTAGTTTCCAACTGTACTACAAGGCCATTGATGTCCCTTCCAACACCGACATCCTATCAGTCCACGCTTCTGGGATTTCTTGACACTAAGCACTGGAGACACATAAGCCTGATCTCATCATAATTGTTAGTAATTTGTTCAGAGAAGAAAATGCTCTTCAAAGTATAAAGAAAAGTTATTTTTCTGGATGAATAAATCTTGCCCAGCAACCAACGGAAGAGACAACATGAACTTTAGATATCTCTTTAACCCTTTTGAGTGTACTAAAGTACCACTTCCTATAAGTGTCCAACCTACTAATATCAAAACACTTTAATTTTTAGAGGTTAATATTTCAAGGCATATATATATTTATCACCAAATTTTATCTTTATTCACTTTTCAGTTGTTTTGCTCCTTTTCTACTATAATTCTACAATGTCTTAAGATTCATTTAATTTTGCTATTTGTCTTTAAAATTCAATGTCATGGAGAGATGTCAAATATTTGTTGTTAATGACACCTCATGTCAAGATATAGTACAGAGTTGCCATTTATCTAGATGTGGTGTCAGTGACAAATACAGATGTTATTATGTCATACAAGGCTTTAGTCAGAGATGGCTAAATTGTGAGTCCTTACTCTGTTATTAACCTGCCATGACCTTATACATGCAACAACTTCTTTGACTCAATCTGTCTCTCTCTTGGAAATGTAAATAATACCCCAAAATTTATTTCATAGAGTTGCCCTCATGACAGATATATGTATAAAATGTTTTTAAAGAAACAGTTCTCAAGCATTTGGTTGCAGTCTCCCCAGCATAAACAGATTTTTAAAACACATATGTGTAATAACTACTTCAGAACATTAGGGTACCATTTAATATAACCGACAGGTCCACAAACTTTATGTGAGTCCTTATGTTCAAGGACGAATTTCAGAGGTTAGAAGAGTGCCTGGAAGAAAAGAGGGAGTTTACTGGAAATGCCCACAGAATGAGAAACAAAGTAGCAACTAGTTAGTTCAATTCCCTTAATGTTCATTAAATTATACTGCATTCAGAGCATTGTGAAGTGTCATTCTATACCGACTAAAAACATTGGCCTTGGTCTCATGGTTACTTGTGGGAGGAACTATTGCATGGTGTATGGCGCAGTAGTTTGAAATCAAATTTCATGGCTTCAATCTTGCGTCATATATTTTACTACCTATAGAGGCAATGTCCAAGGTGTTTCCACCTCTCAGAGCCTCATCAATAAAATTGGAGATAATTATACCTGTCCTTATTGTGAAAAAAGGGCCTTGCAGATCTTAAACCTGATATACTGTTTTTGTTCCAGCACTATTTAGCCCTTGGAGGGAAGAAGAATGAGAAAGAATTGAGTATTTCAGGGACAGCTAATCTATTAGAACCAGAGTCTGAGTTTTAAAGATCATCTAGACCAAAACTTTGATTTTTACGGAAAACTGAGGCCCAGAGACAGGACTTGACTCTGTACAAGGTAAGATAAGGAAATAATGCCTTTAAATAAATGATATCCTAGTGTTCCAAACAAGCAAATTAGCATAGCTTCCAAAAAGCCATAATATTACTCTTAAAAGAACTGCCAACACTGGATGATGATATAAATGTACCACTCGTAGGAATATTAGGAGAGGGAAGATATAAAATGGCATCAGCTGATAGCTAATAAACAACTCAAATTTAAGACAGAGGATTAAATGACTAAATATGCCAATGACCTAGGTTTAATGGCTTCCTTAAAAATACAAATACATGTGAACCATTTCTCTTGTTACTAACATTGGAAAGATGTGGTTTACTTGAGCTACAAATCTTTTAAGAATTCAACTTAATACAAAAATCAAAGTAGCACATACTGCAGTCACTGAATAGGGTTGCTCAAAGAGTAAGGTCTTGCCATACCAGGAGATCAACTCTTTAAAAAAAAAAAAAAGCATGATTAATTTAAATTTAAATTGAAAATTCACTCATTTTAAAATAGAATATATCCATATGGTTAGACAGCAAATATAGAGAAGATATGGCCACAGGAAAATTAAATGGCTGGGACAAATGCTTAGCATAAGCAGGTCATTCATTCCCCCTTCGGGGATAACCACCTGGCATTTTATACATGATAATTAATATGCTAAAAGTAAGTCAATAACAAAGAGTACACATTCTCAAAACACTTCATTTCAGAAACATAAAAAACTGTGCTAATTTTATTGTTCAATAACCAGGAGAACTACATGGCCACAGTAATGAGAATATATGGTAATACACCTAACAGACAAATAATCTTTGAAAAAGAAAAATCCACTCAGTCTCCTCTTCACATCCAAATACTGGTGATATTGTTTCAAACACAACTGCACAATAGATTTTGAGTATCCACATCAATAGGATCAATTATGTTCCATCTAGGTTTTTAGTTGCAGTATGGTAAAAAAAAAAAAAAAAAAGAATACTGCACTTGGTCATTTAAAAGACTTGAATTTGAAATCTACTTCAACCAAGGCACTAAGTATGGGACTATTCATTCACAGGTCCCTTAACCACTATGGTACTAAATTTTCTCATTTATAAAACTGGCTTAATATCTTGTACTGCCTATTTGAAACGGATGGATCCAATTAGATAAACCTTAAATAAATACATAAATGCCAACTACTATTATCATTTTCCTGTACTCAGTGATCCCCTTTTACCTCTAGGATCAAATATACACTCTTCTGACACTTAAAAGCTCTTCAAAACTTAGCTCGTTCTAACCTACTTTATCCAATGTTATACATTTCTTTCTTCATATGCTCTTTGGTTCTGCCATAGTGGATTTCTTGCTGATTCTAATACAAGATATGAATAATGATTGCTAATAATAGCAAGCATTTGTCTTTATAAAGTTTAAGGTTTGCAAAATGCTTTAGAAATTTTAACAACCATAAGAGGTAGGTACTACTCTTATTGTGTTATCAGTTGAGGAAATAAAGGCAGACAGGATAAATAACTTGTTTAGGGTCTACTAAATAAATTATTTGAGGATAAATTTGAAATCAGGTCTTCCTGACTTCAGGTCCAACATTCTCCACTGCACCATTTAGCTGTTATTGCCATACCTGGGCACATGTTTTCTACCTCAATACAAGATGTATAACTCCTAAGCCTCTAATACACTTCCTTCTGATTGGTTCCTTCGAAGCTTAGCTCAAAAGCTCCTCAACCAAGCCACCAGTAATTGCTCTTGAAAATTATCTTAGTATAAATAGGACAAACTAAATGATAAAGTGGATAGAGCATGGAGTGGAGGAAAGGTGCATTCACAAAGCTGGAAGAAATTACAGCAAACATCTAGTTCAATTCTCATCACTTTCTAAATGGGAGAAACTGGGGTCCATGATGTTTATTCTTACCTAAGCAATTCCTGATTCTCAGTCAAGTAATCTTTTCTTTTTGCTTTGGTCCAATTCTATTATTTCATTTGTATGGGGAAATCTTGGTGGAGAGATGCTCTCCAAAATGTCTCTTGGCTACTATCCTGCAATTGATGGTCTCAGAGTTTCCTGAGAGGTTAATTGATTTGCCATGTCACATGGCCAATATGTGTCAGACACTGGCTTCAAATTTCTTGACTTGGAGGCCAGCTTTCTCTCTACTTCCTCTTCTTTTGTTACACTTCACCATATGTTTCAATATATCAATATATTTGTAAATGTAGTCCATTTGAAAAATGGAATCTTTTTTTTTTGTCTGCATCAAAGACAACTAGAATTGTGCCTAGCACATAGTAGGTCCTTAATAAATGCCCATTGATTGATTAGTATCATCAAATGTCAGTAGTACTTCTTCAGTTAGAAAGGATCACATCACATTATGCCTTAATATCCTTTAAAATTTGATTTCTGTTTATACAACTCAATTAAACAAACATTATTAAGCACTTAGAAACAATGGGCTCTGGATTCTCCAATGGGATTCAGACACAAAATAATCGAACCTTTTTTTCAGAAGCTTATAGCTGGCTGGGAGATGGAAGAAGAAATGGCAAGAAAGGGATTAGATCCAACAATTACATAGCTAAATGCAATCGTGTACAAGTGGGTGAGAAAAAGGAAGGAAGGAAGGAACATGGTAAACTGGAAAACTGTGGGGACACTTTTCTAAGAAGGTGGGACAGGAAGAGACCCTTGGAAGAAGAAAAAAAGATTAAAATTACAAAGAACAACAGCATGTTATCTAGGGCCCAGAACTATTTTCAAAAGTTGATTGTTGGAGATAATTTTCAAAGTAATGTTAATTCCCACTTTCTGGCTTCCCCTGACACCTCTTGCGCCCCCCCCCCCTCCCCAGCCCATATTGCTACCTCTGGGTGATAGCAATTCAAGATCACAGACTACAAACCCAAAGAGTTCTAAGGAATCATGTTGCCTAGGAGAGTTTTTTTTTAACCTGGAAACCTAGAACTTTTTTTTTCCAAATCTTAAAAATTGTATTCCAGCATGTTTAGTTTCTATAGTAATCTTATGTATATAAATTTTAAAATTTTATTTGGGAAAGGGATCCATAGGCTTCACCAAATCACTAAAAGTGTTTAAGAAGCACAAGTAAAGTTTTAAGAATCCCCAATATAATCTAGCCTAATTTTTTAAGCAGGGAAGCTGAGGACCAGAGAGGTTAATGATTTGATCATCAAAGGATGGGGCACAGATCTTGCTCAGGACGGCTAGAATGCTTAACTGTGACTCAGTTTCTTCAAGGTATAAAATGATAGGTTTGGGTTCAATGAGATCCCCTTTCTTTTCTAAATCTATGCTTTTATGATGGAGCAGCAGAAATGGAATACAAACCTAGATACTATGATTCTAAATGGAGTATTCCACTTACTCTGACATATTGAGTTGTCATTTTTTTTAGTCACTTTTGACTTTTACTGATCCCATTTAGGGTCTTTTTGGCAAAGATACTAGAGTTATTTACCATTTCCTTCGAAGCTCATTTTACAGACAAGGAAACAGGCAAACCAGATTAAATGACTTGCTTAGGGTGACATAGCTACTAAATCTCCAAGGCCAGATTTGAATTCGATTTTCCTGACTCCAGGCTTAACACTAACCAATATGCCACTTAGCTGCTCCCTCTACCACACCGTCTCTCCACAAAACAATTGCTATTATAGTTAAATATAAGGCAACTGACACCCATATACATTTTTTATTAAAAAAAAAAAAGCATGTACTCCTTCTGTACTGAGAAAGAATATAGAACATGATAAAAAGGAAAAGAATTTTGAGTATGAGGGAAGCAAGGAAACTGAGTTTGAAATGGTCACAAAATGATGTCATAGGTAAAATGTAGCTTTCCATCTGAACACGTGGCCTTTAATGTTATCAATATCATTTATCTCTTTTAAAATATAATTAAATAATCAGGCAAAATAACCAGCTTTAAACAGGACACTAATAAAGGAACAAGCAAGCTTGTTTTCATTTAAAAAATGAAAAAAAAATAAAGATAAAATTGGGTGAACCAAGTTTTATTATTAAAAAAAAGAATTTATTTTAAACTTTGATTACATTTTTTTGTGCTGACTGCAGATTGTGAGGCAGTAATGAGCTCTTGTTCATTTTTGCTGTGTTTGGGATTTGGGGAATAAAAAACCAAACAGTGCACCTAACAAAAGCTTAGCCAGTATATATTATTTAATGGTTATTGATGTATTTCATTATTAAGTATCAAAATCAGACTTTTGTTTCCAAAGAAGACTTACTATAACCAGAAGGATTGGAAAGAAAGTTTTCTGGCTCGAAAAAGAAAAATAACATCCGAAATGATATTTTAAAAGAGAGAATGTGTATTATTCACAAAGCTCTTATTTTTAATAAAAAACCTACTTGCATAAAATCAGTAATTGATTTTAATTAGATTCCATATGGCTCTGCTACAATGATAAATGTTTTTACTTGCTGGTTGTAGCATATTTATAGGGAGGCAATAGTACTGCACAGGGGTGGCTAGGAGATGCAATAGATGGAGTTGGGCTTGGAATCAGGAAAAACAATGCAAATCCAATCTGATGCTCTTATTAGTTATATGACTCTAGGCAAGACACTTAATCCTGTTTGCCTCAATTTCCCCATCTGTAAAATGAACTGGAGAAGGAAATGGCAAATCACTTCAGTATCTTTGCCAAAAAAAAAAAAAAAAAAAAAAATCCCCAAATGGGTCACAAAGAGTCAGATAATACTGGACAAAAACAAGAAAATCTGTAATAGTAGAATTAGTGAATTTAGAGACAGAAAACGTGAGTGGAAATGCTGATTCTATACACAGATATTTTGCAGGCCATATAAGTTATTTGCAGATGGTCTCATTAGAACATTAACAAAAGGGGAAAGACTAAATTTTGGCCTTCCTTTATATATCCTCGGGGTTCAGCACAGTGACCAGCATTTAGTACACATTTAATAAAAGTTCTTTGATGAAGCACTTGATTTTCTCTTCTACTCAATGTCCTTAACTGACTTCTATCTCAAAATGATCTTATCAGGCAGCAGTTAAAAATCAATTTGTTTAAGCCAAAAATAAGAAACCTGTGCCTTTCTTTTATTTAAAAAAGAAAAATTCCCATACCTGGTAAAATGATGCTCAATGAGCACAGAAAAAATACTTCACAATGCTAATAACAAAGTTACATTTCTTCTACTTGGTTAGAAGATTTTAAAAAATAAAATGGTTTAACACTACACAGAACCTTGTAGCTCAAGTAGAGTGAAGTTGACCCACTCAATTTAAAGATGAGGAAAATGAGATCCAAAGAAGTTAAATGGCTTGCGAAAGCTTACACAGGAAATAAATTGGAGAGTCAAAACTTGAAGCCAGATTCTCCAATTCCAAATCTCATATTCTTTTCACTGGACCATACAGAATGTGAATATGTCAATTAAAGGTCATCAAAATTATAATATCAAAGTCAACTTTTGCTGTCACCTTTAAAAAAAATCCAACTTTATCCATGTGAAACACAATCCACATTCTCTATGTACAACTGGATCATATAGTGAGGCTCAGAATATTTCACAAATAAACCCTTTCCTTAGTCAAATGCTATAAGTCAGGACAGAAATCTGACTGCAAGATTCTATATGGAAAGCCTTTCTCAAACAGCAAGATATAGAATAAATGTGTATTAACTACATGAATTCAAAAGTTTCATGGGTTTTCCTAAAATGTTTCAGTGGTACAGTCATAGCCTAATTATTCAGTTAGTCAATAAGCATTTATTAATGGTTTACTATATGAACCAAGACTATGCCCAGCATCAGAAGTGGAAATGAAGACGAGCATTCTACATATGGGAAGATTAAAAGCATGACCATAGAAAACAAGTGGGAGATGCAGTACTGGGTACAAGGAAAAGGAAGGAGGCTACTGTGGCTGGATCATGAAGTACAAGGTAAGGGAGTAAAGTACAAAAAGACTGGGATAGTAGGAATGGGCTAGGGGGGAAAGAGTTTTAAAATGAAAAAGAGGGGTTTATATTTAACCTTACATATAATAGGGAACCACCAGAGTTACTGAACAGAAGAAATCATACACTCAGACATACTTTAGAAAAAATCATTTTGGTATCTAAGTGGAAGGCAGATTGAAATGCAAAGAGATTTGAGTCAGAAGTTATTCAATAGTCAAGATAAAAGGTAGTAAGGGCCAGGATAAGTGGAGAGTATACACAACATGCTGTGGACCAAAGAAATACTCTCTATACAGAGAGAATATTTGGTAGAATATTTAAATATATATATATAGTATTTGGTAAAATATTAATATATATAGGCTATGTATACACTCTTAAGCAAATACATGGACCCCTTCACCCTGTCCCCTAAAAAAAATTCAAATGAAAAAATATAAAAAGAAAAATGGAGGGGGGAAAAGCTTATGCCATTAGACAGATTTAAAAAAAAACACATCATGGCTATTTATCAACCCCAACTAGCACAATCTAAATCTGAAACACTGAAGCAAAAACATAAGGAAGAAAACTTCAAACAATGCATATAGGTCACCCTAGAATAAAGATATAGGAAACCTCTTCGCTCATTAATTTTTTATCTTCCCATTGAAAAGTATTTTCTGTTTAGGAAATTAAAATCATTAAAAAGTTTGAATGTATCTCATAGAAAAAGCCCCTTTGGCCACATCTGTCAGCTTTTACTTTTGGAAGGAATAAGGATTTGCCCACAGGCACTGTGATGGCTTATGGCTAATAGGTTCATTAGAAATCAAGGACAAACAGAGAAATCCATGGAAACCACTATAAAACACTGATACTACTTACTCTGTCAGATGATTCAGTTTCACATCAGGTATGCCTGAACTCAGAATGCTGTTTCACCAAATGTCCATCTTTCAATTAACTGGAAAGCTGCACAAAAATGGCTCTCCCCCCCACACCCCATATCTACGGGTATTAAGTAAGAAAATCCCAAATTCCACTATTTTTCCAAATTTATCCATGAATAACTACCAAAGTTTTCTTTTGATATTAGTCTAATAAACTTATAAGCAAAAGTATAACTAAGAAGTGAAAAACTATATTCACATTTGTACAGACCAAGAAATTTCAAAAGTATTTCATATATTTCTATTACTTTCAGAAAGTTTTCCCCTACTTATAATTATGTTGTACTTTGTGTAAATTTCACTGAACATCTATTTAATAAGCATTTATTAAGCATGTGCTATCAGCAACAAATTGTAAGGTAGTATGCTTGCCCTCAAGTAGGGCAATCTAACAAAACAGACAAGACCAATAAACCCTATAGGGAAAGGTGGTAAAAATATACTTCCTTTTTACAGATAATTACAAATGAGAGTGAAAAGTGAGTAAACATAAAGATGCTACATTCTTTTTAGAATATTACCAACCCCTAATTCCAAGAGATAAGAATTTACTCCAAGTTAATAAATACTTTAAAAAGAATAAGCCTGAGCACCAGCCCTGGAGTCAGGAGGGCCTGAGTTCAAATCCTGCCTCTGACTCTTAATACTAGTTGTATAACTCTGGGCATGTCATTCAACTCTGACCACCTTCCCCCCCCCCCAAAAAAAAGAATAATCTTAGAATGTTGGGGAAAGATTTCCATTTTGTGAGATTTAGGTAGTAGTGCTAGTTCTGAAAGTAATTTTATCCATTAAGTGCAAATCTGTGCAAAATAATTAATTTTAATTTCTAAGATTATGTAAATAATGGTATAATTTCACAAAGAGTAAAATAAAATTAAGAGAAGCCAATATCTGTCATTGTAAAGATCTACCTAAATAAATTGCTTTGAAAGTAACCTTATTTAGCATTTTTTTTCAAATTTCTGTGTCGGTGGTACATAGTTCTATAGACTACACATAAAATGCACAAGAAGAAATCCCTTGACTGAATCTTAAATAAAACAGAAATATCAATTTCAAGACAACTCATTTTTAAGCAGAAAATAATTTTTTACAGATGCAGAATGTCATTGTGTAAAATACATGCTGGCCTGCTAAGAGCATTTTCACTTCATTTTTATATACTGATCAAATCCTAATAGTGACCAAACTGCCAAAGGGATACTTTACCGAGTCAAAGTAACAAAATTCATTTGGAGGAACAAAAGATGGAAAATATAAAGGGAAATAATGAAATAATGTAGTACAGGGGAAAAACAGCAATTCCAGATCACAAAGTACAAGTGGCAATCGTCAAAATCATTTGGTACTAGTTTGGGAGAAAGAAAATAGAAAAGTAGGCCAAAAAAACAGACTAGACAAACTCAAAAGTTTAGTGCACAATAAACCTGAAAATATAAATTACCTAGATTTCTTCATTTGTTAATATTACTTCTACTAGAAGTAATATGGCAGAAATTAAGTTTAGACCAACATCTTTTACAATATTCAATATACATATAATACTGAATGAGCAATTGGCTTTGATATCTAACATCATACCATAAAAACTTTATAAGACACAAAGATCATTATCTACCACAACTATGAATTATGGATAAATTCTTAACCAAATAAAGGACAGAGTTGTAAAAGACAAAATTAACAATTTTGGTTATATGAAACTGAAAAGCTACTATACAAACAAAATTAATCCATCTAGGGGAAGGCATTGACTAGGAAAATATGAAATAATCTCAGATAATACCTTATTGGGATCCATTTTCATAATGTATAAGCTATTGCCTATAATATCAACTACAGTGTATTGATTTTATTGATTTTTTTTGAAATTGATTTTGATAAAGGATGACTTCATGGGAGATGTGGAAAGACAGGCAAAGGGGGAAATATAGGCTATGTAGAAACAAAAAAATCAGTAAAAATCTACTTTAAAAAAGAAAAATAAAAAAAATTCTAAGACAAGGTATTTAGTCAATTATAGAACACTACAAGTTAAAGGTTTTATTTTAATGGCTGACATTTTAAGAAATGATCAACTAAGCAATACTCATTCCTAGAAATTCTGTTTAAGTACTATAAAAGATTTATTTGAAAATGATCTGAAAAGACTAAACAATCAAGATCACATTCACATCAACACTGACTTCCTGGGCTAGGACATAAGTATTTTTAGCCTCAACACCACAGAAATTATATAAACAGGTCTAAGAAGCTTGCCACAGTCCTATTAAACAATTCATAAAGATGCCTCAAGGAAATCACCTTGCATCCATTCAGGTTTGTGTCCCAAGGCAATGGTATAAAAGAAATGTTTTCTGATAAAGTTTTATGCACCTTATATTTTTCACCAGTATTTTGCTAACAAGAAATTTTTTTCTTCTACATGAATTACATAGAGACATGTGGAAAAATTGTATTAAATCCCTTCTAGTAACAATCATCTCCTGTGTTCAGGCCATATATGTATTAAGTAAGAAGGTATCATTCTAATAATCCTCCATTTTCCTTCCTGAATGACAGGAGCTTTCAGTGGCTTACTTTGAAATTAGGATACTAAGTGTTAATTTTGAAAAATCACTCCAAAATAAAATTAGGCAAGTAAAAAAAGTGTCATTAATTTCCATAAAATCCCTAGGATAAATTCAATTCACATGCTTTTTTAGACTGTGTTTAAAAGAGGAATAAAAGTGTGTCTCTGTATTTTGATTTTTTAAAAAAACTCAAACATAATTTTTATTGTGCTTCATAACAGAAAAAGACACCTTCTCATCCCCTGCAGTGATCCTTGGCAGGGAATTGGAGCACAGACTTCATTACAGTGTATTGATCTCACTAAATAAAGGATTCTGAATGTATCGATCAGTTCCAACTAACCCCCTAACTGTTTGCAAGGCCATGCATGATGTGCGGCCTTAGCTTACTAAAGAAGGAGTAACAGAAAGCATTTTTGTTCTCAAGCAACCAGACGGCAGGAGTGGTTTACAGTTCATAGTAGATTAACATGATTAAAATAAGAGGCAGCATTCAGGATGAGGAAAAGGGGTAAAAAAGATGAATTGTTTTGTGGTTTCTCTGTAAAGGTCTCAAAGGTTTCTCAGTTTGCAAAGTAATGTGATGATAAATCAAAATTTAAACAGATCTTTAAAGTAATGTTTATTTTTAACTATGCTACATTTTACAGAATGGCAGCAGTTTAGTCTCTGTAATACAGGTACACTCATAAATACCAATGATATGTCTGATTTTTTCAAATTGGTTCTAAATATGCAGAATGTATTTTCCCTTGTCACTTTCAATATTATTGTAAAATGGTGGGGAGGGGAGGGGTGAACCCAAGATTAATTTCAAGGTTCATTTTGTACATCTGCTCATTTTCATTCCCATTTGGGAAGGACATGATTTTCTTTAGTCAAACCCAATTAAGCTAGGCTTTCATTTAAAGTAAGCCTGGATATACTGCAAATTGATCTTATTATAATAGAATATTGATGCCATCATTTACCATGGATTTTAATCCTAGAAAAAGAGGAAACCACACCCCTAGTCTTGTTTTTCAGAATAAATACTGATGTGATTCTCCAAACATTTACAATCTAGCAAAAAAAATCCTATTTTTTTTTTTAAGAAATCAGGAAGAGACTGAACATTTTACCTACTGCCTGCTACTTACTAGTTCTTGACTTTTTCCCTATAAAATACCCACTTTCATTCTCTCTAAAGGAAAAGGGATTTCTGACAATCTGCAGGAAAGTATGATGCAGCAGAAAAAGTTGGGGCTCTGAAGTCAAGGGACTTTACCATTGATACACACTTGCTAGCTCTCAATGGAGATATGGGGGCTCCGGAAACCCAGTGCTACATACAAAACACATTTGGATCATAACTATTTTTCTTTGAGACATAGCTAAGGTTTTTGTTATTTAACCTAAAGAAGATATTGGGAAATATATGTGGTGGGAAAAATAAAGCATCAAAACATCAACATGATCATAACTTTAAATAAATGAAGAATATTATAACCACCTTAATGGTGGGATTTGATGTAAAATCCTTCAGCCAAGTCCAGAGAAATCAGAGCAGATTATTCTTCCAGCCCATGTTGAATCTTTTAGAAATCACAAGTTAAATAGCAGAGAGAAATGCTAGAAACTTTACATATTCAGCTTACTGGTTAGTGGCTCCATTCACAAGAAAAGGACAAGTTAATTAGCATATCTGGATGCTTCAGGAACAAAAGGAAAAAGGGGGGGAGATCTTAATTTTATTTAAAGCAATAACAATCCTTAATCTAATTTCTGGGAATGCAAAGCACCACTACTAATCTATTTTGCTAGTCCCTTGAGAATGGGGGAGGGGGGGAGTGGTGAGGAATGGTAATTGAGGTTTTGACTCCCAGAGTTCCAGCTCCAAATCAATAATTCACAAACTCTTGAGCCCTGGAAAAAATGTCAAAGGTCACTTAATCTAGCCCATAAAGGAACAGGAATCCTCTTTACAAGATCTCTAACATCCAACTTAACCTTAAAAAGTTCTACTGAAGGTAAATTCAATACTGTCAGAAAGAAATGTACTTCAGTAAGTGCTATATGCCTGGCTTTACAAATATTACCTCATTTGACCCTCAAAACAACTCTAGGAAATAAGTTACTATGATTGTCCCAATTTTACAATTGAGGAAACGGGGCAAATGACCCAGAGTCATCCTGCTACTATCTGAGGTGGGATTTAGCACACTGTGCAACCTAGTTTCCTCAGAGAGGGGATCAATTCTACTTTGGGGCAGATCTAATTCTCTCCTCCCCTAAATTTTCTCTTTTCAAGGTTAATCATTAATAGTTCCTTCAAATGACGTTGTATGTCATCATTTCTAGACGTCTTACCATTCTCATAATTTTCTTATAGATTGTTAGCAGTTTATAAATGTCCTTCATGAATTCCTAAAAATGCTCGCTGAAAACAACATCTCCTATGTACTGACCAAAGTAGAATATGTAGAATCAATGCCTCCTTCCTTATAGATACAACCAATCTCTTAATTCTTCTTACTTGAATCCTACGGGCTTTTTCCATGCCATGTCAAACTACAGCCTAACATTGAGGGTTTTTTCCCCCATTGGAGTCTGTAGAGGGTTTTTTAATTTTTTTTTAATTTTTTTAATTTTTTAATTTTTTTTTTTATTTTGTGGTGGTTTTTATTTTTTCAATATGGAATTCTCTAACTACAACTCCTTTACTCAGGGACTTGTGAAATTGAACCCAAGTGAAGGGCTTTATATTTATCCTTACTACAATTCATTACATAAGGTTCACCATTTAGGCTGTCAAAATCTATTAGAATCCTGTCATCCAATACAAAGGCATACCTTGAAGGTATTACAGATTCTGTTCTAGACCACCACAATTAAGCAAATATTACAACAGAATCACAAGAAGTTTTTGGTTTCCTAGTGCATATAAAAGTTATGTTCAGACTATACCATAGTCTATTAAATGTGCAATAGTATTATGTCTAAAATATTGTCCATATCTTAATTTTAAAATTATTGCTAAAAATGCTATCACCTGAGCCTCTGAGAGTTGTAATCATTTTGCTGGTGGAAGGTCTTGCCTCAATACTGATGGTTAGGGGCAAACAGGGTAGTGCTGCTTGCTGAAGGATGGAGTGGTTGGACAATTTCTTAAAAATAAGAAAAAAATGTAGTTTTACCACATGGGCTGACTCTTCTCTTCAACTGACCACTAAGAAGCCCCTGTAGAGTTATTGATTGGTCTAATTTCAATATTATTGTGTCTCAGTGAATTAGAGAGGCCAGAGAAGGAGAAAGACTAGATGGCAGGTTGGTGGACAGTCAGAATACACCCAGCATTTATAGATTAATAAATTCACCATTTTATGTGGATGAGTTTCATGGCATTCCAAAAAGATTATAAATAATAACATCAAAGACCTCTTATCACAGATCACCATAATAGGATAATAATGAAAAAGGCTGAAATATTGCAAGAATGAACAAAATGTGACAGAAACAAAACGTGTTGTTAGACAAATGGCATCAACAGACTTGCTTGTCTTGGATTTACCACAAACTTTCAATTTCTTTTTAAAAAATGCAATAACTGCAAAGCACAATAAGACTACATATGCATATATTCACCTTCTTATTCTCTTTTGAAGTAGTGTTTAGTACTTTTCCATTGTTCTGATTCTCTGAAACAATGGATTGCTTATTTGTCACTTGTAGACTATGTGGTATATGTGGAAATTCACATTTAACGTAGCTTTTTTCTGGGCTCAGTTCAGATCCTATTTCTGATGTCAAATCATTCTTGATTGCACCTGCTTTCTTCTTTAATTATTTTTATTTACTTCCCTGAACACATACTGTATCCTCCAATAAAATGACAATTTCTTGAAGACAGGAGTATTTTTTTTTCTTTTTAAAAATTTTTTGTTTTTCAGTTTGTGTTCCCAGTGTCTAGCAGAGTACCATATAGCCAGTCTATACTTACTAAATGTTTGCTGATTCATAAATTTCTCCAAGGGAGAAGATGATCAGTATTGGTAAGTAGATTAGTGACTATAACATACTTGCATGTGCATTGTAACACACTTAGTTCTCTCTCTCAAGGCCAAAGAACTTACTGTCCAGTGGTCAGAATATGACTTTCTCCACATGGCTGATTAGACCTCAGACAGCAGACATCACACTACAATCAGCCCTTCCATATGCATTATAATCTGCCAATAGCCCTTGTGTTGTGTGGGCATGATCTTTGAGAGGCCAAGATTACCTCTCTATTTGTTAATAACCCCAAAACTCATTGGGGGATTGTCATCACTAGCTAGATGTTAAATTGGAGATCAGGGGATTGCTGGAGGGAAAAAAAATGATGGTAAGAGTGGCTCTCAGAAGAAAAAAAATGCACACAGGATACACTTTTTAAAGATTAATCTGTATTATTAATATAGTCTCCATCATTTTTCAAGTCTAGACAATCAACAAACAATAAATCATGTCCTCAACTCATAGGTTTGCCCATCTCTGAGGTACAAAACACTGAAAAATTTAACAATCTGTTCCTAAGAGTAGATTTGAACCAGCTCCAACACAATCCCATCTCAGTTTCAGGATGGGAAGTATTCTCTGTTGTGCTCTACCAATATTCTCTCCTTCCCACTCCCTTCCCTTACTAAAAATCCAAATAGAGCACTTCAAGGACATTCTCTGAGATGATTATTCCAAAGAACTGTTAGGTAGTCAAACAAAATGCTACCCAATTATAATCTCTATAATCTATTTACCACTTAAATCAGTAAAGAAAAATTTAAAAGTTTTAGGGCTTGACTCAAGAAATAATTTTCATGAACTACAAAGCTAAATTCTCCCCTACAAAGTCGTTTTACCTGAAGCCATTTTAAAGTAAACAACTAACTTGTTAGGATGGAGTATATATACCTTTTGATAATCTTTCTTAATAAAACCAGATCCCTAAATGTTGAAGGTCATTTAATTAAGCAAATGGATTACTAAAACACCAGTGAAGTGATAATCCAACTTGAAACAGCTATTGCTACTTCTGCTGAGGCAGAAAAGATTATTTTCCTTCTTTGGACTAATTCTAAATAGAAATACAAATTGGGGGTCAAAAAAAAAAAAAACCAAACAGGAAAACTCACTTCTCTTATCTAATCTATTTACAAAGAGAGGAAATAATAACCAATAAAACATCTGTCTAACTCAGTTATTTTAAGTATCTCATGTTGATCTGGCTGAAAATGTCTACTTGCTTTCTAGCTCCAAATCTCATGTTTATGATTAGTTATTTATTCAAAAGTATATGTCTTTTTATTATCTAAATAAGGCAGTAGTGTCTCATTTTAAAATATCCAGAATATAACAATTTAATCAAACAATATATGATTGATATTGTCAGTTTGAAAAAAAATGCCCCAGTTATTTGTGAGTAGCCTATTGAATAAATCATAACCATTTTCTTCCATTATCAAATAAAAATGTCATTTCCTGAGGTATCTGTAAAAAATGAATTTCAAAAAGTCAAATTGTGATTTAAAATGTATAACATGCACTTTCTAAATTGTGATACATTTATATGAGCCATGGTGAATATCTATTAATATTATAGCAAACAATAAGAATATTTTTGATAACCTACAAAAATTATGCTAATTTTTCTTCAGCTGAAATTCAAATCAAATCATTTCTGGCATAAAATACAAAAAAATCTGTAGACTCCTCTGAAGAATCAGTCTGGATTCCACTTAAAGATTAATACCTCTGTCTCTAAGATACAGTTTTCCTAAATCTCCCTTAGCAGATGGCAAATGCAATATTGGCACCCATACTTTAAGTAGTTTAGGAAATAGTGACTATAGAGATGCAGATCTCTGAGCCTAAACAGAAACATTTCCTTTACACTGCTTGCTAAATCACAAGTTTCTCACCCACTCACCTATTCAGAAATACAATTTATCTCTATGCACTGCTAGAGAAAAAAAAAATAAGCTTGTTGTCAATATTTTAATAAGGAAAATTATTCATTCTTGGAACACTCCTTACCATAAAAAAGCATCTCATGAAATGCACAAATTTTATATTTCTTTCTGTGTGTACCAGTTGTTTTCCCTAAAAGAATTCAGGCTTCCTGGAAGTAGGCATTGCTTTTATGTCTTTATAACCCCAATAGACACAGTGCTAGCTATGTTGTCAGCAATTCTTTTCAATTGACTGACCATATTGTAAGTTTTCAATACATTCAAGATCCTAACCAAAAGGGGTCAATATGCATGTCCTACAAGGTCAATAAAAAAAAACAAGCATGTTATAACTCCTTTTGTTGATTTACGATATAAACATTAAACAGGCCAGTTTCATCTTTTAAGGTATTTTGAAAAATGCAGAATTTCAATAGGTATAAAAATCAATGATGTTTCTATTAGAGAAATGCTATATTTAACAATGACCAAAGGTATTTTTTTACTGCTTATATTTTAACATATTAAGTTCCAGATATAGAGCACTTTTATGTGACAAATGTTTTCAGTATCTAATCAAAAGCACGATATCTGATTGCCATCTTGCCCTACCTGCCAACCCATGAGACAAAATGAAATAACAAAATTCTAAGTAAACTGGTAACTAGCAATTAGTTACAGGTAGCTAATAATGGCTACAATAGGTAGCTCATAATGGATACAATGGTACAATTCATAGGGTTAAGTCTGTAGTCAAGAAGACTTAGCTTCTTGAGTTCAGACATTTACCGTTTGACCTTGAACAAGTCATTTTTATCATGTTTGTTTTTAGTGTCCCTCTTTATAAAAATGAGCTGAAGAAAGAAATGGCAAACCATTCCAATGCCTTTGCCAAGAAAACCTCAAAGCAGGTCATGAAGAGTTCAACAATTTGGAAAACAATCAATTGAACTAACTGGCTTCATAAACAAGTGTTTATTTTGGTAAACTCTAAAAATCAAAATCTTTACTTTTTCACATACTTTTTTGATCCATACAATTTCACTGGTGAAGGAAAACATTTACGAGCAAGAAAATTTCCTCTACCAATTCAGATCCTCAATAAGTGGAAAAAGTCCCAAGAGATTGCTTAAGACTCTCCTTGAAAAGTTAAGACACTTGCCAAAAGTCACAGTAAGTACAGGAGAGAGGACTTTAGCTCAGATCTTCTATCTCCAGCACAGGGATACACTTTGCCTTTCATCTTATTTTAACTATCCCTAATCTTTCTAAAACGGTCTGAAATTTACTGACACTAAATGTTAAAATTAAAACTTTTTGGCCCCAAATGCTCAAGTACGCAGGTTTGTCCAGAGAGTTTCCTTTATTTAATACTCTATCTCAAAATTCAGCACATATTGCCACAAATCACAATTTAAATGCCAAAGATTTGGATATTTATAAGAACAGCACTGCTGCACTGGTAACCCAATTGGGATCTAGTGGTTAGACCTCCCTTCCTCTTGTACAACAGCACATGCTCCAGAAATGCCCCAAGTGCTTGACTCTGCTACCTAGCAATTCTGAACAAAATTTTAGAATGCTTAAATGCTTAAAAAAAAGGATTTAACTAAATAATTTTAAAACATATTCTTTGAACAAAGTGTAGTGCCAAAGGGATACAAGGAGAAAAAAAGTTTCATATGAAAAATATGAAATAAATCTAGAAGTTAGATTAGAGGCAGGATGTGAAAAGTTTTAAATGCCAGGATAAAGTTGTGTTCTATCCATAGGCAATAAGGATTCAAGGCAGAGGAGAATTATAATTGGTCCTCTTGCTTAGGAATATTAATTTAGAAGCTATTGGGAGAATGGACAAAAATCAGATAGAGGAATTAAGAGCTTTTAATGAGATTCTGTGGAAGCAGTGATATAGTCTCCAAGGTGGTAGCCTTAAAGAGGAAAAGACAGAACAGGGAAGCTGTGGGTAGTATTCAGAAAGGATGGCAATGTCTTCCATAAAAATAATTCAGAAGCTATTGGGAGAGAATGTACAAAAATCAGGTAGAGGATTTAAAAGCTTTTAATAAGATTCCATGGAAGTAGTGATAGTCTCCAAGGTGGTAGCCTTAAATAGGAAGAGACAGAACAGGGAAGCTGTGGAAATTGTTCAGAAAGGATGGCAATGTTTTCGGTATGGGCAACAGGTTTAGGGAGAAATGATATGAGGTTCTTTTATATACAGGAAATCTGAAATGCCTAAAGGTGGAGATATGCAGCAAGCCTTTGGGACTGGAGGTCAGGAGCATTTTAGATAGATCTATTTGAGCAGTTATCATCATGCAGATGGTAATTGGATCCATAGGATCTAATAACAGAAATATAATGGTCAGTGACATCAAGCAATGGCCAATGATCATGGCTAGAAGGATTGCTAGGTATCTACTTGATAAACAGTCAATACACAGAATGATTCCAACTTTCTTCAGGAAAAGTTACCTGACTTTTGTTAATATTCATTCGTTTCAATCATGTCCAACTCTTCAAGACCCTATTAGGGGTTTTCTTGGTAAAGACATTGGAACGGTTTGCCATTTTCTTCTCCAGCTCATTTTACAGATGAGGAAACTGAGGCAAAGAGAATTAAGTGACTTGTCCAAAGTCACACAGCTAATAAGTGTTTAAGGCCAGATCTGAACTCAGAAAGGTTGAGTCTTTCTGTCAGAAAGTCAAAAAGGTGACTCCTAAGCCCACCTACTTGCCCCTAACTGCCCAATTTAATTTTACTGGGTCTTGATTTCCTTACCTAGAAGATAGTAAGTGTATGGTAGGAAAGGCAGTCTTGATTCGAATATCTTTGAGAGATTTCTTCCATCTCCAGTTCTAAGATCCTATGCCACATAGACCAATCAAATATAGTTTGGAACAATAAATTGAGGATGAACTGAACTGATACAACTTTTCATGGCAAAGATACTGGAATAGTTTGCCATTTCCTTCTCCAGCACATCTAATACATGAGAAAACAGGCAAAGGGAGATTTTCTTGGGTCCCACACAGCTTGTGCCTGGGGCCAGGATATAAAACTCAGGGAAAAGTTCCAGACTCCATACTCTAGCCACAGCCTGCCACCTAGAAGCCCTAAGAAGAGACTGGCTTTCCTTCCTTCATTTGTTTGTTTATTTATTTTAAAAAATAAAGCTTTCCCCCACCTGTTTCAAAGATAGTTTCATTTAACACCACCAAGATCAGTAGGAGTAGAAAAAAAGTATTGCAAATTTGATGAAAAGGATGGCATTTGATGAGCACACTTTGTGTATTCAATTCATGTTAAACTGAGCTCCAGGCATAGACAAAACTATTTGCATAGTTGCTTTGTTTTGTTTGCAAGTGAAAGTCAGTGTGGAAGTTAATTTAAAAACCTACCAGTAGATAGGTCATTTACATTATCTAGAATGTCATCACACTTAAATACACAGGTTTCCTCAGAATTCAGCTCCACTCAAAACAATTAGCAAACAATTATCCATTAGTTACACATTTTTGCACTGTGCCTAATTTTTCCCACCGCCCCCCCTTCCCCCCCTATTTTTCCTTTTTTTTTTTTTTTTAAATTTAAGTCAGTTAATGCAGCAGACCTTGGCCTTGCTCAATCTTCCAGTTATAAATGCTGGGATTTATAATTTGCCCTTTCAGAACTGCAATGAATCAAAAACTTGTACCACCTAAATATAACTTCTTCCTTGCAAAATTTTATTTTCATCAGTTTAATTTCTGGAAAAAAAATCATAGCTGTGCAAATTAAGAACCACACACAAACAAAACACAACCACCTGCATTTAAAAACCCTATTTCTACATTTAAGCAAATGTGCTTTAATTATGTTAATTGCCATAGAATTTAGTGAGATGCTTTCCTTGATATAGTTCATAAATATAAAACTCCAGGATAATTTACCCAACCTTTATATTTCTTCATAATAAAAAGTCCAATCTGTGTTTTGTAAAACTGTAAGTCAAGATTAAAAGCAAAATATATATATATATATATATAAGTCATTTATTTTAAACTGATTGATGCAAGCCTGTTTCCTCCATCTGTAAAATAATGAGCCTGGTTTGGGTTAAATTATCTCAGAAACCTTTTCCAGAGATTCTAGTAACCTAATTATGTGTGCTTCTGAAATTTTTCCCATTGCACGGGATGATACAAGTTTAAACCCCCTTCATAGTACCCATAGGAAACGTAATTTCCTATTTCAACTTCTTGCTGAATGAACTAATCTCTACACTGTTCTCTATTCCCAAATCCCTTGGTCCCATGCCCCTTGCCCTGTTGCTGATTCTGCCTTGCCAAAACATTGGGAAAATCTACTATCTACCTCCTCTATTCCAAGAACTGTTTCAGAAAAGGAAATCACTAATTCCTGCTGGCAGGCAGTGTTCACTACACATTTATATTATTCACAACTGGGCCTTCACAGCAGCAAGGCAACCATTCTTTCTCCCTAATTGATTTGGAATCCCATTTTCCATAGCTGTTCCAAGTTCCTTTCACAGTATTCCCTTCTTCACTTTAAGTTCACCCCCCCCCAAGAATTACCTGAAAGCTCCTCATTCTCCCCTCTTCCTTATATCACATCTCTAGGTCATCTATCTGCTCCCTCAAACCAGACTGTGATGAATTAGTGATTCTTGTTACTGCCATAACTAATTCTTCCACACGCCATCCCCTACTATCTTTCTCCATAAGTTTGCTCCCATTCTCTTATTTTCAATCTCTCCATATTTTCTGTACCCTTCTTACAATCTATAAACATGGCAACATCATCCCCATTCTTGGTCAAAAAATCCTCACTTATCTTACATATTGGGGATATAATCCTTGAAAAAAGTCTCAACTCTAAACATGGTGCCCTCTTTTTAAATCCAATCTCATAAAGCTTCTGAAATCTTGCTTCCCACTTAATCATTCAACAAAAATCACACTCCCCAAATTTACTATTGACCTTTCAATTGTCAAAACTAAGGGCCTTTTTTCAGTCCTTATCCTTTTTGACTACTCTATGGTATCGGACATTGTTAATCATCATCCTTTCTGATGATGATGAGAAAGACACTGAAAGCTTAACTTGATAAGAAGTATTTGTCTTTATTCTAAATTTGATTATGACCCTTAATCCAATTTCCTTGAATCTGAACTTTGTTTTAGGCCTTTTAATATACTTTCCTAAAGGAAAAAGTCTGATATGGACTTTTGATTAGAAAGGTATTTTCAGCTGAATCTATAAGGTGATTTTTAATATTCTCCCTAATGGAATTTTGTTAAATATTTACCCACTACATTTGAATCTGGTTTGAACACCACTGCAGATTACATACAGCTGACACCTCTGATCTAGTCCTACCTCCTCATCTTATGAAAGAAGAAATTAAAAGAGCCCAGGGAACAGTAAGCAAGTCAGTTTGGCTGGAACAAGTATATGAAGGAGAAATTTGCAAAAAGCCCGAAGAGCTAGGCTAGAGATGCTTGTAAGGAGCTTTAAAAGTCAAAGAAGTTTTAATTTTATCCTACAGGCAGAAAGGAAGCTTTTAGAGCTGGGGAGCACATGCCAAGCTCTGTACTTCAGGCCTATTTATTCAGCATTTCTTCAGAGGATGGACTGGAGAGGGAAGAGAAGAAATGGAGAGGGCAGGGAGACCAACTAGGAGGGAAGACATGGCCATTGTTTAACCTATTAACTATTATTTATTTAATATTATAGTTGTGATGAGGGCCTGAACTAGAACAGGAGGAAGGGGTGGACAAATGCATTATAAATGTGAAGACTTTACTGCTTAATCTTTAGTCTTCAGAGTCTACCCTACTGAGGGTTATTTATCTCTCTACTAAAGAGTTCTCCTAGTTTTATCACCTTTTTATGACCATTTTCTCTCCAGTGTCAAAGTATCTGTCACACATTATTTCTTTTGCTCTAATATCTTTCTGCTGTTTTCAAATACTCCCTCTCTTTCTCCTCAAATTTTCTTTGCCTTCAAATTTCAAGGAAGGGAGAAAAGTAAGCAAAAGGGATGGAAAGACTTCATTTATGACCATTAAAAAATAGCCAGGTCCTTTCTTTGCAACAAAAAACCAATCACACAGCATCCCCTGTGATTCATAACTATAGTTATTTCCATTCTCACATCTAGAAGTGCTATTTAAAAACAAAAAATAAGAATCAGCACAATTACAGACTGTTGAGTTTCTATAAACCTTACTTCCAAAGGGAATATAAAAATCAGCTGTTGGTTTCTAGCTTATCTTTGACCAACAATACTGAATGGTTTTAATCTTGCCTATTCCTGACCTCCTTCTGGTGTAGTTTTTCAAATCACAGTTTTTCATCTTCCACTACTGAAATGAGTTTTGGGCTGTTTGGGGGCTTTTTTGATTAACTTTTATTTTGGTTCTGTTTTATCTGTTGTGTTTGCATTTGGGAGATTTCTCCCCCACCCCCATTATGGCTTTGTTGAAAGACTGGAAGGTATTATCTCTGAATCCATTTCCTTCCTTCTCTTAACAAATTACATTCATGTTCATGGTGTGACACTGATTTCTTCCCAAGTATAATCACAATTCTACCAGAAAGCAATCACTCACTTTTTTCCTCAAATCAAGATTACATAAGATCTTGATACCTCCTTCTTTTGATAGAGAAAACAGGTCAGTCATGACTAAACTGTAGGTGACAAGAGGCTAAACTTAAAGTGACACCATCTTTTTTGGAATCTGAACATCCTTAAAAACTCAGCTTGAGAAAAACTCCACAAAGGTTATCAGTATTCTGAAGCCTGTGATGCATCCATCACTGCCATAACAAGTTTTATCAAAAATTTAAAATCTGATATGATCCTTCATGTTACAATATATTCTGAAAATTCTCATGGGAAAAACAAAAATTTAAGAGTAGATTTAATACAATTATATTCATTTAGGGGACAGGGATGACAGGTAAATTAAAGGAGAGGGGTAAAGTAAGGGTGAACTATCCTAATTCTTTAAAATTTCTACCACACTCAAGTTTGTTGTTGTTATTTAGTTGTTTCAATTGTGAATGACTTTCAATGGCCCCATTTAGGGATTTCTTGGCTAAGATTTGTAATGAAGTGATTGCTATATCCCCTTTTCCACTCATTTTACAGATGAGGAAATTCATACAGCTGGGCAAGGGTTTGAGGCTAAATTTGAATTTAGGAAGATAAGCCATCCAGACTTCAGGCCCAGCCTTCTATCTACTGTGGCTCTTAGCTGTCCCTGAATCTTTAGTGCTTTGTTTATATTTTTAAAAATTCTTGTGCTTCTTTCCTACTCTGGTCCCTATCTTTCCAAAAGGACCATTTCTACCAAGCTCATGATCCAAGAGGAATCCCAATCTCATTGAAAAGCCCAATATTAATTCCTGGATGGACAACTTTACTGACAAGCACAAAGGCAACAGATTAAGTTACAATCCATTACTACAGAGTGACCAAGAAACTTATAATTCCAGGAATAAAGAGTCAAAAGTACTATTGTTAACTGCTCTAAATAGGCAACATCTGGAGTACTGTGTTCATTTTAGGGAGAGAACTGACAATAAGATAAGAATGTCTAGATGAAGGGAAAAACAGAATGGTGAAGGATCTTAAGCCTATGTATAACTTAAGAAAATTGGCTGAAGAAACTGAGGATATTTAACTTGGAGAACAGAATGTTGAGGGACATATTTCAGTTTCAAGTACTTAAAAGAGCTGTCCCTGGAAGAGAAATCATATTTGTTCTGTTTGACTCCAGAAGGAAGAATCAGGAGAAAAAGTTAAAAGCTTACAAGAGCCAAATTTCACCTGAAGGTAAGAAAAATTTCCTTTATAATCAGTTAATTAAAAGTGGAATGGTTGCATCCAAAAGTAGTGAGTTCTTCCTTGTGGGAAATCTTCAAGTAAAATCTAATCAACTATTTGTCAAGTAAATGGAAGTTCTTAGTTCATATCTGGGTTAAAAGACTGGACCATTTTAGTCTCTCAACGCTTAAGTCCTAGGGTTCTCATTCGATTCTTTCACTCTCCAAACACAACTGTTTTTCTGCATCACTCTTTATTCCCTATCATTTATGTTATACTAGAGCATCACCAAATATCAGTATTAAGACTTGCATGAGCCCATGAGATGATTTTTTTCTAATCCAGAAAATCTTTACTATTAAGAGTCCTTATTTCTTGAAATTTATAAATTTTAAAAGCTGAATTTTTCCTTAATCTCATTTCAGGCTCCCATTCCCCAATTCCTGGACCAATGAGATTTGCTTTTCTAGGAAAAACAGTCTGTGGTAAAAAAAAAAAATAATAATAATCCAATATTTTACAGGTTTATGGTAGTTTGAGTTGTTTAAACACAGCTATCCTGGCCAGTGTCCTCTTTAAAAAGGAGACACATAATAACCACCACTTACCCTACATCTACTTTAAAAAGCATTGTTAGAAAAAAATGAACCTGAGAACACTTTGAAATACTATAAAGTATGATTCATTCTTTCACTGATTCTAAGAAGAAAATTGTGTTAAGTACTAGGAAAATACAATTACTTAAATTTTAAAAACCTCACATAGGATTTATAATATTGAATGAGTCTGATTCCCATCAACAAATTAACCATAATACATGGTAAATGCACAAATGGGACAAAGTGTTACATAAGGGTCAAGGGGATACTACAAGAAAGATACAAACACAATACCCACATTTCAAACACAGGCCTGTGGATAAATGGTAAAATAATTGACAAATAGCACTGTCAAAAGAAATAGTTGGAAATACAAATGGAAGAAAAATCATGATTGAGGATTATCTTCATAGAGATAATAATTGAAGACTTGGAAGGAAAAAAATGTTTAAAGTCATTGAATCGAAAGTATCTTCAAAGTCATTGATTCCAATCCATACAGGAGTTATCAATCAATAAAAATTTATTATGCATCTACTATGTGATGCTATATGTAAGTTATCTCCTGCAAAATATTCCCTGGCCACTTCCCCCAAACCTCATTACTTCTCAAGGCAGCCTGTTCTCTACTTTGGGGGTTTCAAATGGTAAAAAATTTTCCTCTAATAATTAGGGTTGAAATGTTCCTTGAAACAACAAACTACTGTTCATACTGGAGTAGAACTGGAGTAGAACAAAACAAGTATAAATCCTCTTGAGATAATTTTTTTTTAATACTAAATACCATCTATTAGAATATTCCTCTTTTTTGCCAACTACAGAACTGGGAAAGGCCAGATTTCTATTATACACTTTAACTAGAACTGTGCATGACAATAAATTCAATGCAGAAGCCAAAGAGAACCCAATTGCTTTCCATTAAAGCAAAAAATAGAGATCTGCAAAATGACATGAAACAGTGCTATTCTTTCTCTTTTTTTTTAGTTTTGAAAAACTTACTTTTTATTTGCGTTTGCTGTTATATTTAACAAATCATTAAATATATCAATTTATCAGTTTTAATTTGTAATATGATAGATACCAGTAGATATAATCCACATAAGCAAAAGTTCTTTAGAATCCTCCATTACTTTTCAGAACTTAAGCATTACTGAGACCAGAAAGTTTTAGAAACAGTGTCATAAATTCTTTCCCTTCCAATGGAAGACAGTATGGAAAAGTACATAGATCTATCTATATCTATACAATATGTCTTGCAGAATAGTGGGCAAAGCAAATAGATATAGAAGACTAATTAGCAGGTTACTGAAACAGAAAATAAAAGTAAAGTATGCCTCCTACTTGTTTATTAAAATTTTGTTTGCTTTTTTTAATTTCTGAAAAACATTTTAGGATGGATGCCAGTTTAAAAATAAGTACCTTTTTTTTTTTTTAATTTTAAATTTGGATGTATGGTAATAGGGCTGTTATTGGAGTCTGCACCATATAGACTGAGTAATTCCTGCCCTTCAAATAGCTCTTTCAAGGGTTGTAGCTGCCTGGCATTCTGACTATGAGTCACTAGAAGCTTTAGCTGCTCACCAAGCAGTTAAATTTGCCAAACAACAGGCAGGGAGCTACATCCAACTGAATCAAGGCTGTCAGTATGTGAGCTCACCAAATAATAGCCTGGTGCTAAGCTATGTCCTTTTCCTTCATTTCAGTTCTTTTCAGTCATATCCACCACTTTGTGACCTTTGGCAAAGGTACCCAAGTAAATAGTCATTCCTTCTCCAGTTCATTTTACAGATAAGGAAACTGAGGCAAACAGGCTTAAGTGGCTTAACACAGGATCACAAAGCCAGTAACAATCTGAGGTCACATCAGGAAAATGAGTCTTCCTGATTCCAGGCTATTCACTGTGTCCCCTAGCTGCCCAAATGTTCTCTCCCTACTGTGGCCAAATAAATCTCCTTCTCTTAACTGTCAGGTGTTCTACCAAGTACCTCTCTCACTTCATTACAATGTCAAAAAGCACCATCCTGGTAAAGCCTGGCCTTCTATACAAGCCAACATTAATGTATTATTACTATATATAGTCATGGTCCTAGTATCCATCAATAGTCAAGCAAATATATATATTGCTGTTTTCAATCTAATGGTCTATAAAGCAAATAGTCTAATAGCTTAGGAGTGACAAATTCCAATTATTTGTTGTTTCCAAGATTGTTACCACAAAGTGTATTTTAAAATCCTATCAGACCCTAATTAGGACAGCTAAATGAGCAACACTTGGTTTGAGACCTGGAGTGCCCAGAATCATCACCATCTACTATAAAATTGAGAGCAGGCTTAATCTACTCATTTATCACATATGCAAATATTTCTTCATATGAGGTAACTTTAATACACTTGTCTTCTACATCATTAGAGAAGATGACAAGTCAACAAAAGATGCCATGGCTGATCTAAATGACTGAGCTGAAAGAATGATTATATATATGCATATTGTAGAAAATCAGCAGGATTTAATTTCACAATGGGAAAAGAAGAACAAACATTTCAGCTCTCTTGAGATTTTGCTCAGATCATTTCATCAAAGTAGGCCATTATTTTATTTTTTAAACCTCAGAAATTCAATGAAGAAACATTTATAGCTTCCAATTATTCCCACAAATTACAATCACTTTTTATCTTCACCATCACCACATAAGTATTCATTGAAGTAGTCACAGAAACTTAGCCATTGCAGTGTCATACTCTCAAGAAATATATATACTTTCAAGAAATATTTGTGAAGTAAATTAAGAAAATACAGAATCCCTTTAGAGTTATTATTAGATAGATAGTTATGTTACCTATTATCTATTATATATATATATATATGCCTATTATATATATATATATCATCTATATCCTTATATAGATAATATAGTTTTCCCCTAGATATGATCAGATATCAACATATTTAATATAAGTGCAAAGAATGCAGGCTTTGACATCACAAAGTCCTAACTCTGTCAGTTCTTGCTTCAGATACTATTTGCAGGACTTCGCCTCTTCCAGCCTCGGTTTCCTCATCTGTAAAATGAAAATAATAATAGCATCTATTTCACAAGGTCATTATGTGATTCAAATAAGATGGTATATGTAAAGATGGTATAACTCTGCAAATCTTAAATTGCTACATAAATATTAATTACTTATTGTTATCATACTCTAAATTTAATGATGAATATTAAATTTGAAGTAGGACCTGATGACAAGAATAGTGAGCAGAAGCACTCACAGTAAGGTGTCCTGGCAGAGGAAAGCAAGAGTCTACTACTATAGGCTATATTTTCCTTCTCACTGTGAGAATGGTAGAATAGTTGAGGAGAGATGTAGCACTAAATATTAGTTTAGAAAGAATGAAAGGTATTAAAGGAAATAAAATGATTCTTTGCAGTAAAAAATATTGAGACTAGAAGGGCAGTCAAGAGGGTGTCCTGAGGAGATCCAGCCAGCCAGTTTAGACAGTGGGATTCCTGCAATGGGCCAACTTGGTGAGGGCAATTTCAGGCACGTTCCTGAGAATAAATTGTTAGGGAAGGCTGCGTACAGGAGGCACATGGTGTAGCAGGGAGCAAGAGCTTTGTCTCCTAGTCAAGCCCTGTCCTTAGCCAGAAGATGATCTTGTAAACATCAAAAATCAATAGACTTGGGACTGTTTATGACAATCTTAGAAGTGGCTAAAAGGGCTGTCTGAATCAGGAACAAACCGGGCACAAAGAAGAATAGAATCTTTAGAGTTCTACCAGGACCCCAGAATAGTTATTCTATTAGACCTAAAGAAAGGGTATCTAGGTGGCAGAGTAGATAGAATTCCTGTCCTGGAATCATGACTTCAAATGTACTGCTTCAGATATGTCTAGATGTGTGATCATGAGCAAGCCACTTAGCCCTGTCTGCCTCAGTTTCCCCATTTGTAGAACAAGCTAAAGAAAATGGCAAACTACTCCAGTATTTTTGCCAAAGAAAACCCAAATCCCCATGAAGATATAGACATAATAAAAGACTAAGCATATCTATATATGCCCCTAAGTAGAACAATGTAATTAAAGCATGAGACTTAAACACTTGCATATATACTTATAATATCAATAAAGGCACAAGAGTAAATAATCAAATGATCACAGAATCAGAGACACAGAAAGTACTAAATTTTAATTTCAAAAGTGTAACCTTCCAAAATTTCACATAGCAAGATGTAGTTTAATAATCTAAAAAAACTACAAATGTAACTTAAAAGTGAAGAAACCAAAAACAAACATGTTTTCTGTTCTGAGGAAATACTAATGTTAAAACTGGCTTACCTTTCATTAGAATTAAACTAGGTGTGAAAGCAAGAGAGGAACTTGGGAAGTTTCTGCTGCATACACCTCCAAATTTAGAAAGTGAATTAATCAACTGAGATGATGTGAACAGGGGTAAAGAAAAAGCTTGTAAAATAAAATGAATATTAAAAAAATATACTGTGTAATATCATATATCAGACAACTCCAATGGAAGGAAAATCAAATTCTGATTAATACTGCTAGTTAAAGAGTAAAGTCTGAATAAATCCAGACAGATATACTCTATATTAATGAAAGGTTTTAGGCTGAGGCAAGATGGAGCTTTCAGAAAGAGTGACTGGCTCCTGGAGGGAGACACAGGGGAGGGAGGCACTATCTTGGCGTGGAGCTGAATCTCATCAGAAGTAGTTGGCATTCTCAATTTCATTCTTGACATAATGCACAGTACAACCTATGAATATTAACATCAAAGACAAATCCACTGGGAAAGAAGCTAGAATACGTGTGTGTGTGTGTGTGTGTGTGTGTTTTCCAAAAACTGACAGCAACCTAAATCATGCAATAAAAAATTACCCAAATTTCCTTGAAGACATGAGAAGCAAAAGGGAAAGGAAAAAAAAAAAAGATCAAGCATTCAGTGATTTACCCCTTACAGTCAGTTGATTGAAACCCAACCAAAATAATCTAAGAAATGCTTCAGCAATGAACAATTAAAGCAGCATATTATAGACCGAGAGAAAGAGAGAGATCTAATGGGGCAACATAGTGTGAGCTTCGAAGGCAATACTGGGATGCAAGGTAACTAAAGTGAACAGCTTCATGGGGTCATTTTCAGAGTACCTATTATCAATCTGTGGGAAAACAGGCTGGCAAAAGTCAGATGAAATAAAAGGGATGGGGGGGGTTGAAGTTTTTTTTTAAGCAATTGTTCTAATTGTGTCTCACTGTTTTATCACATACAATAGATTAGGGATATAGAGCCGATGGATGGGTACAACAGGAGAAAACTACCTAAAATAAATCATATTTTCCAATTAACTTGAAAAATCTGTTATCATCCTGGTCTGGATAAATATTTCTCATCCTACTACTTGCAATGACCATTTCCACCAAAGTCTGATAAAAGGCAAATTTGTGATTCTCAAGAAAATGAAGATGATTTCTACTGCAGAAGAAAAATTTTGGTGCATGAGAGTATTTCTGAGATTCCAGGACCTGGTGGCTAGGTGCTTAAAGCTTATCTGTCAACTTGTATATATACCGTTTAACACAGTTTTCTTCTGTTGTTTTTAGCTACTTCAGATTGGCATATCTTTACCTAGAAAAGCTAGTCTTATCTACAGAGATCTTACTATGAACTTCTTATTCCTGATCATTTACAAAAATTTTAATTAATTACAATGCCATTTTTAAAAATTATCAATGTAATTTTTCCTATTCTTTTTAGAGTGTAGAAGGATCATCAGTGAAGTATGTCATGAATTGGTCCTGAAGATAGTCAATAAAAACACTTTTTAAAGAAAAAAATAATTTAAAAAATACAAATTTCTATATTTGGAGCATAAAATTTAAATTTCACAAAAATAGTATAATCTAAACAATTCATAAGTATACAGTAGCTTTAAAGGTTTGC
>JAJPUD010008084.1:79542-95562 GCA_023553655.1 Myrmecobius fasciatus | reverse complement strand
TTTTTTTTCCTCTATCTGATCAAATAGTCCTAATGTGAGGAAGGCGTTATTCCCATTTAACAGAAAGAGTCAGTCAATAGTCAAAGCATTTATTAAGTGTTTGCTATATGGCAGTCACTGTAAGTAAGATAAAGGACCATAAGCTCATTGAACATTCAGAACTCTCTAGCTCAGCCTCAGAATTCTACAATAGATTAAACTAAGGCTCAGAAAAGGCTCATGATTCCAATTTCCCCATTTCAGAGATGAGAAAACTGAGTCCGAAATGTCAAATGACTTTCCTGGGGTCACACGGCCCCTCCCCAAACTCAAATCTAAACAATAACGATGGACTCATCTTAGACTTATTCCTGTTCTCAGATCTGCCCTTAGTCTTTCCCTTGACCATCATCAGCCCTAATCTCATCAATGATTTGGGTCTCACTCCTGGCCCCAACTGGCTTTTCTTCTAACATTGCTCCCATCCAAAATTCACAGAAATGCGGATTTTATTGATGACTTAGTCCAATGTCCTTTTATTACAAATATGGAAACTGGGGACTAAGGAGATAAAATCAAGAAATCAATTGATAAATGATTTAAAAAGCTACCTACTATGCAACAGGCATTGTGTGGAAATGATATTAGCATGCCATTTAATGAGAGCTCTTATGGAAAAAGAAATGGGAAATGTGGCTGACTAGTTGCTCAATACGAGTCAAAGGGAGGACGTGGCAGCCAAAAAACCTGAGAATATCCTAAATTTTGAAGCAGCTGAGTTCAAATCCATCCTTAGACACTTACTAACTGGGTGACCCTGGGCAAGTCAAAATAACCCTACTGCTACAGTTTCATCACCTATAAAATGGGTAGAAGCAGCAAAATCCAGTGTCTTTGCCAAGAAAAACCCAAATTGGGTCATAAAGGGTCAGATTGAACAACAACAAATTTTAAGTCTCAAAGATAATGATAATTATAATGATGATGATGGTAATGATGCAGGTGACAATAGGTAACATTTACCTAACACTTTAAATATTATAAAGTACTTTAGATATATTACTTCATGTAATATAATAATAGCTAGCCTTTATAGATTGCACTAAGATTTGCAAAGCACCTTATGTATATTATCCTCACTTGATCCAGCAATCCTGGGAGTTAGGGTCTATTTTTATCTCCAGTTTATGGTTAAGGTAACTAAGGTTGAGTTAACTGGTTAAGGTATGTATGATTAAGGTAATTGAAGTTAAGATCACACAACTAAGTAAGTGTTTAAGACAGGATTTTAATTCAGATCTTCCTAACTCCAGGTCAGATACACTATGCCCTGTGCCATTAATGTACTCTACAAATAATAATACAGGCTTACATGTATATTTTAATTGAGTGAATGAGACAGAAAGGTCAAATGACTTGTCGAAGGTCAAATAATTATTATTAGGAGAAGCAAGATTTGAACCCTAGTTTTTGGATCCCATTCCAATCGTTCTCTTTGCCAAACCATACTTCCATTGAGACACACCACTTACAATAATAAGGTCAATTACTTTGGTACGTCACTATGGCCAGACCATATCCTGACAATCTGTTTGGTTTTGGCTGCCAACTTTTAAGAGTATCACTGATAAGCCTAAATGCATTTTGAGAAGGCCAAATGAGATGGTATGAGGTCTGAGGAAAATGACAGAGAAAGGCTTAATTCCTTGAAGGAATTGTTGGGAAAAGAAAAGACTTGAAGACAAGTGAGTGGTCTTCAAATATATGAAAGTAGCCCATGGGAAGAAGAATCAGCTTTGATCTCTGGCTCCAGAAGACAGGATTAGGAGCAGTGGATGAAGGCTGCAGAGGGTCATATTTTGGCGTTTGTAAGGGAAAACTTTTTAATGATGAGAGTTCCAAATGCAGAACAGTCTGCTTTTAGGGATGGGATAGGGGTCTCTTTCATTGCCCATTATACCAATCAGTGGTTGGATAGCCAATCAATCATTATCAAAGACTAAATGCTTATTAAGTGACCACTTGTGGAGGATATTTTATAGGGGACTTCTGTGCTGGTATAGGTCAAATGAAATGGCCTTTGAGGCCCCTTCCAAGCCTATGAATTTGTAACTTAACTAAGGTCACATCACTAAGTTAGTGGCTCAAATCATAACAAAAGCAATGGTAGCAGGGAGGAAGGGTCTTTGTCATTCTCTCCATTCAGCTGTAAGCTCTTTGAGAGAGAGGACTGTTTCTGTCTCTTTTTGCTTTATCCTCAGCACTCAGCATAGTAAGTGCGTAGGAAATATTTACTGATTGATTGGTGTTTCCTATGGCTATATACCATTAGAACAAAAGCTTCCTGGAACCAGAGATTATTTTATTCTTTGTATTTATAACCCCCAGTGCCTATAACACAAGGCCTTTGATTTCACTGGCACAGGAGAATTGCCTCTACCAATGTACACTGACATATACTTTGCAATTTCCAGACAGAGTTGCCCGGCAGTGCTTTTCCAAAGACTTTCAAAATGCACAGGGATCATCAATCCTTTCTCCATCATTTAAAAGATAATAGGAACTAATTTTTGCACTTATTATACTCAGAGCTAATAGATTTCTAATCACTACTGCCCCAGGCTCAGGGATCTTCATTCTAAGAATACCTTGGGGAAAAAAAAAACAAAACATAAAAGTGAGACAGTGTGGAATAGGGAGAAGAATTCTGGACTGACTGTGATAGGAGACTTGGTTTGGAGCCAAGCTTCAGTACTTGCTGGTGATGTAACCATGGGCATATTACTTAAATTTTTGAAAATGACATTTCCTCCATCATAGGCTGGTTGGATAGATCAAATGAGAGAATGTAGATAAAATGCTTTACAAATCCGAAAGCCCTAGAAATGTCAACTATTATTACCATTAGCTCACATGCCATCTTCTTCATGAACCCTTTTCTGCTTCCCCTCAAATCACGTGGAATGAGCCAAGAGAAAGCCTGTGTTCTGCCCTTCCAATGATTATAAAAATAATTAATTAACAATCATTTATTAAGTACCTACTATGTGCCAGGAAATGAAGCAGTCCCTGCCTTCAGAGAGCTTACATGTATTTAAATTGGCTCATCAAGTAATTCTAAATAATTCTTAGCTTTACACACTGAGAACACAGGAAAACTCATGAAAAAATTGGAATATTTGCCTAAAGTATTCATTTAAAATATAGCAATAACAGTTAGTGACATCTTGTCTTCTCTCATATATTCAATCTATATTCTGAATAATATATCACACTGCAGATTTTTTTTGTCAAATCTGGATTCAGGATCATGGAAGGAATGAAAATTAATTATGAAATTAGGACTCCATATTTGTTATCTTTTGATTTGTAACCACTGGTTCATTAGCAAGGGAACTTGCTGGTGTGAAAACCTTTTCAAGTTTTGCAGGTTCTGGAGCATGTTTCTAGTGGGGAATGTGAAATCTTTTTCCCTAGAGATTATTTAGAAAGGGCAACATGACTGTTACAAATCCTGCCTCACATGCCCACTGCCTGTGTGAACTTGGACAAGTCACTTCTCCCAGGCTTCAGGAGAAGGGTAGGATTTTATAGGTCACCTCCAACTCTGGCCCAGTTATCTTAGGACCCTATTCATTTACAAAAGGTGTGACGTCTCCACCTATAAAAATGCAAAAGCTGGACTTAGTGATCTCAGGTCCTTTCCAATTCTGGCTTTCTGATGCTACTTTTTTCCTAATCCTAGAACAGTTTTGTCTGAAAGGAAAAGGATGCCACACGTGATTTCTCAAAGTTCTTTCTAGTCCCCAAATTTTAAGTTCTGATGTGAAAAGATTAACCTGATTCCACTCTCTTCCCTATTCAAAATCCCCCATAAAGCACCAATTTGGCCAGTGAAAGAGAATGCACTCATCTAGTTACAGTTGAGGAAGACTCTTCTATGTTAATTTGTGTCCACTGAAATTTTGGCTTTGTCATGTGAGAAAATGAGAGGCTAATTTTTAGTGTACAGAGTATCCCCCAAATTTTAGTACTGAAACCTAAAATGGTAGACTTTGGGGGATACCTTATACATTCACTGCCTCCCTCATCCCTTTGTGAGAATCCTATTCCAAGCTAGGATGGACATAATAGGTGACACCCCCACCCCAGGTAAGAGTTGGAGACTATACAGCTTATTAGAGAGGACACACCGATGGAAGTGAGACATCATATGTTATTGTCTTGGCTTGGCATGGCCATCAGCTATCTGTGGATCATTGAAACTCTCAGAGGCTCTGTTCCCTCAACTCTTAAGTTCTATTGGATTCCAGTTCTACAGCTGGAAGGGAACATGGGTAGACCAAGCCCCATCACTCTACAGATGAGGGAACTTGCAAGGAAAGCTATGGAGGCATTGTTTGGATGGCTTTCTGAAAGCATACTCAGAGGGGAGAGTCAGCTTCAGCAAGACAACCAGGTCCAGAAAGTTTATTGTTGGTAATTTTAATACCAGCAAAATTTTGATTAACATTATTAAAAGCAACAAACTGTAATCAGGAGAGAAATAATTCCTATTTTATAATATAACATGGATTTGCATTCAGAAGACTTGCCAACACAAAAATAAATTCCTCCCCCTCTAAATCTCAGACCTATAATGTAATGAAGACTATATTCTTATGATTTACAGATTAAACACCTACTGGAAGTATTCATTTGAAAATCCCTTAGATACTATAAAGTTCAAGAGAAGAAAATAAAAAAAAAACTCATCTCCTGATGAATCTTTTTAAATAAGTGGTTCTTCTTTAAATATTGCTTTCAAGGATTGAGTTAGGATAAAAGCAGAAACATTAACCAGGGTGAGGTTAACAGGGCTTTGTCCCAGAGTCTCTAAATTCAGGGAAAAGACACTTAAGACAGACAACCTCCAGTCAATAGAAGTTACTTTAGTAAACTAATTGCCCTACCCATTTATCCGACTTGAGTAAGTTACTTATGCTATTTTTCACATGGTGAATTACAGACTTGCTTCGAGGGCAGCATCATGCTGCTTGCCCAAGTAACAATATTGCTAGTGATGGCTCTGAACCAGAGTTGTACTTGATGAGTGATTAATTGCCACTTGGTACTTGTGGCACTTTGGAAAGTTTACTCCATCTCATTTTTCTTATCTATAAAATGAGAGGACAGAGTGCAAGATCTTGGAGATCCTCTCAGCTGTAGATCTACAATCCCACGGTTTCAGTATTAAGTCTAGTCTGAAAGATATTGACAGTACTCCAGTATTTTCAGTGTCCAATTCTTCCATGTAACAAAAGAAGGATTTTCTACAGAACAGCACAGAGAGAAAGTGGCAGGCTGCTGAGCTGCCTCTGGTTTTGACGTCTGCCCAGATGGAGAACATTTTGACCTTGAGGACTGGTGTCATTAATCAGACTTCATGATAGTTGAAAACTAGCCAGCTAGCAAGTAGAGAAGAACCACCCAAAGTAATTCACTGATAGTTCTTAGAGATCTTTGTGAAAGCATCTGGTAGGTAGTCAGTCAATAAACACTGACTAGGTACTTCCAACGTGCTGAGCATTACATTATGGGGAGACATAGGAAGAAGAAAAAAAAGATTTCTGTCTTTGAGGGCTGTCCCACTGAGGGACTGATATAATGATTCCAGCTTATGTGGTGACAAAGAACATTCTCATATTTTTGGAGGCTTATGTAAAAGAGGGGCAGTGTAGTTTAGTGAGTAGGGTCACTTAATAGTTATACAACTTTGGCCAATCTCTCCCTTTTTCTAAGACTCAGTTTTCTTCTCTGTAAAATGGGGAGATAGGGCTTAATGGTCTCTGAAGTCCCTTACAGCTCTGAACTGAGAACTTATGGTCTCATATGAGCCTTGTTCATTATCTCCATTTTACAAATGAGAAAACTAAGGTGTAGGCAAGGTGACACATCTGAGGCGTGAAATCTGGTCTTTTGAGCCCCGAGTCTAGTTCTCTTGATTATATCATGTCATGATTGATGCTATTTTTAAATGCTTTGATATTTCATTTATCTTCCACCATCATAGAAGCCCTTTATGGCCTGGCAGATGGACTGGAAAGGTCTGATCTGTGGTTGACCTGGTGATGAGTCTCTAGAACTTAGCTAAGCTGCTCCGAAGATAATATCCCGCAATGTGTCCATGCTGGAAGGCTTCCCAGTCATAAGATCATGGGATCCCACATCAAGAGCTGGAAGGGGATTTCAGAAGCCAGCTAGACCAACCTCCTCATTTTACAGAGGGGGAGACTGAGGTCCAGTAAGAAGTAACTCTTCTAAGGTACCAATAGTCAAAGTTAAAGGCATGAATCCAATGCCAGTCATAAACATTTATGAGTTACCTACTGCTTGCTGGGCATTGGGATAAGCATTAGTATGAATCCAGAGTCAACTTTCATCACCATAAGCTTCTGCATTGCTCTCACAGTCTGAAAACCCAAAGGCTCCTCTCCTCCCTACCACACAGACTCGATTAGTACACAAAAATGATGCAGGCATGTTGGGATGCTACTCCTTTTAGTCAGGTCAAAGAATGGGAGATATCATAGGGTCATGTTTTCAACTTCCAGTATGGATATATGATAAAGCCGAAGGAATTATAGAGGGTATTCAGCCTAGGTGAACTCTACGGAGCCGTAAGTGAAACCAGCTGGTACTGATCACAGTCAGATATGAGTGGGACTGGGTTTCTTTTTCCTTTCCTTTGGGCCAAATCTTCCCAGGCTCCAACTGCTGTTGAATAATCAAAGGTTTTAGGAAATATAGAAATTTGTTTTCTAGATAGGATGAAATCTGTAACTTAAAAAAAAATTCAGGTGTAAGAGTGAGACAATTTTTCTATTTAGTCACTGGCCAAGGTGTAAGTTACTTGTCATAAACCAAATAGGGAGGAGAGGAGAGAACTACCTCAGATAAGATAGAAGAAAGAATACGGGCTCTGAATTTAGGGGGTTAATATTCAAATCCCACCTCCAACATGTGTGAAGGTCACACTGGGCTACAGCTTCCTCATCTACAAAATGAAAGGGTTGTACACACACATTCCATATTCCAAAAATATTCCATATATACACACACATACATTCTATATATCCATGTACATCTACAAATATCCCAAATGGATACACATATACATATATACACATAGCCAACATAAACACATGTGTATATGTACATGTGTCTATATGTACACATATATTCTATGTATAGGTAAGCCTATGTTTTATATATATATATATACATATATATGTATATGTATTTACATGCTCTGAGGTGCCTTCTAGCTTAACATATATGTGTGATAATAGATATATATTCTAGATATATAATTCAACATGATTCTGGTTCCATTTGCTTCTGGGACCTGAGTTTTTCCATCTACAAAAGAAGGGGCTGCTCTAGAGAACCTCCGGAGTGCTCTCCATCTTGAGATCTACAATCCAAGTATTCTATTTGGAAGGTTTTCATGGGAGTCATTTGACAAAGAGAATGGTTAGAAATCTCTGAAATTATGATTAGGAATCAGATTGTTTCATACTTTTCAGTTCTTTTTTTTGATAATAATAACAACAATAATAGTGCTTTAAGATTTACAAAGCATTTCACCTAAGTTTTCTTATTTTATCCTCACAACAACCCTAGGAGTAGCTGCTATTATTATTCCTCTTTTATAGATAAAGCAATGGAGGTGGACAAAGATGATGTCTAGGGGTCACACAGCTAGAAAGTTTCTGAGGCCAGATCTGAATTCAGGTTTTCCTGACTACAGCTTTGGAGATCATTTCCATGATTAAATATGAAATTTTCTGAATAAAAATATATTTAAAATTGTAATTTAGATGATAAAATATACAATATGCTTCATTTACTAAATACTGACTAAGCATTTTGTCCACGTGAGCACTGCCCAAAATGCTGGATAAAAGACAAAAATAAGACAAGCTTTTGTTCCAGGATGGATGCTTAAATGGGATGCACACTCAGCGTTCATGTGTAATGCAATTATGAATGAGGTCCCTCTCAACTTTGGGATTCTGGGATAGCATTTGGACTTGGCCTTGAAGGCATGTAAGGCAATATAAAGTAAGATATTGACAGAAATGGGGGAAGGGAGAGAGTTCAAGGAACAAAAAAGAGAGTAAGCAGAACCTTTTTAGGAGACAGTAAGCCAACTTAAAAAATATCTAATATATAATGGGGAATAAATCAGGTAGCAGTGTATCAGATGGTTTGGAGATGGTGTGACAATTGGGGTGGGGGACCCATTAAGAGATTAATTCAGGAAAACTCCATTAGAATGTAAATTGCTTGAGGACAGACCTTTGTATTTCATCTCCAGGACATCTCCATTTAGCACAATGCCCAGCACAAGCCAGGTACTTAATAAATGCCTATTAATCAATTGATTGCATGAGAGTGGTATCAGGGACAGCAAAGATATACTAGAGAGAAAAAAATTGTCAGGTTTTAGTAAGTGATTAGCTATAGGGGAAGAAAGTGAAGAGGTATCCAAAATTTTCAATCTCTAGGATAAAATAAAACAGAAATCTCTGTCTGGCATTGAAGACCCTCCATTGTACAGTAGCACCCTCTTCTTGATTTTTTCTCATTTCTTAATGTAATTTTCATTCCTGCCACATTGTTTTGGCCATTGACCATTTGAGCCCTTGTACATGTGGTTTCATGCTTGGAATGAACTTTCCCCTCACCTCTACCTTGGAGAGCTCCTAAGTTCCTGAAAGCAGGAGTGGCTAATGTTCTACCCCTTAGAGGAGACCTGGGCAGTCCAGATCCCAAGTATTAGTATATTCTTTTTCTTAAAATTACTTTGCATGCAATTTCATATTTATTAGTCTGCATATAAATTGTGTTCTCCCCAATAGAACAGAAATGTCTTGAGGGCAAGGAATGGTTTCATTCTTTTGTTTGCATCTCCACTGCCTAGCATAAAGCAAGCAAGACCTTCTAAGACACTTCATAAAGAGGGTGGTTGTAGGATCAAATGAAATAGCACACGTAAAAAAGCTTTGTAAAAGTTAAAGCATTTTACATATCAAATTATCATGGGGCAGCCAGGTGGCCTATAGCGAATTGGACCTGAAGTCAGAAAGTGTCATATTTAAATGCAGTCCTGACCTTGGTCCAACCACTTAAACTCTATTTACCTCAGTTACCTAATCTGTAAATGAGAATAAATAGTATCTATCTTCCAGAGGTTTTTGAGAATCAAATAAGATAATAACTGTAAAGTATTTAAGATAGTACTTGGTACAAAATAAGGATTATATAAATATCCCTGTTATTATTTTTAAAAAATCTGGTTAGAATGAAAAAATTCAAAGAAATCAGCTTGGGTAATATCTGGTCTATTATAAAGAGATTGATTGGGAGGGTTTTTAATCTTATTATGGAGTGGAAAAAGCAAGTCACGATATGCACACCAGGCATCTCCTTAGGGACACTACTTGAAACCAATAAAAACAGACAAATTCAAAGAGAGGGAGATAGCTATAAATGTGGCTTCAAAATAATCTCTTTGTTGAATGATTATTTTTCTTTTCAATTTTCAAATAGTTATTTTTAGTGTCACAAAGACCCACAGTCACAGTGACTCCAGCAGGTACTAAGTTCCATTTTATCAGAAACCAGCACATGCTGGACTGATAATGGCTGGAGAGATTGGGTTAGATTTCTCTTTCCTTTCCTTTGATCCAATTTTCCCTTCATTGTCATTTGGAGGCACTAAGGATCTGCTTTTTAGCTCTCTCTGGTTGGACAATTACCATTGGGTACTTTATTGCTTCAGTGATTGAGAATAGAGTTAATAACCACAGACTGATTTTGCACCGTGTGTGTGTGTGTGTGTGTGTGTGTGTGTGTGTGTGTGTGTGTGTGTGTGTTTTCATGGTATCACTTCCTTTCTGTTTATTTCTGGGGAAGATAGCTTCACTCCCCTCCCCAGTCTTATCCCTCCTCATTCAAGGCTAACTCTTTTCTATTTGTGTTGCTCATCTCATTTCCTCTTCTTTCCTCCTTTTAATTTACTCCATGGATCATCCCCTTTCTCTAAGCCTCAGTTTCTCCCTCTCTCCAGCACCTTTTCCTTTGCCTACAAAGAGGCTCAAATTTTCTCCAGAATAAACTTACTTTTTACAATCCTAATATTAGAGCATTCTTGTTTCTTTCTCATTCCTTTTCTTTATTGCCAAATTTCTGGGTAAAAATATCTGTCCTCCTTATTCCTCAATCCTCACTCACTCCTTAGAGACAAGGACTGAACCTGTGATTTCACTGGTGTTAAAGAACTCCCAGGTGAGAAAACTCATTTTACCAGTGGATGGCAGCACCAAGTTGTATCTTGAGAGTTGCCTGGGGATTCTGAGAGGTTGTGTCTTTGCCAGGGTCACTCAGCAAGTGGATGCCAAAGGCAGAATTTAAAACCCTGTTTTCTAGCTCAGCTTTTAATCTGCTGTGACATACTGACTGCACAATCATTTTGAATAGGTTTCGGAACATTACTTTTATGTATTTATTTTTGGTATTTAAGTTTAAAATTTAACATTTTAAAAAAGTATATGTGTACATATATACACATATCATGCACATGTACACATGTGTATATGTTTGCAAGCATATTTCATACTTTAAAAAGTATGTATATATGCATATATATGCCTATTTTCACAAACTTAAAAAGATCTATACATAAACATACACAGACATATATTCCAATTATTTCAGTCATGTCACTCAGACTCCATTTGAGGTTTTCTTGACAAAGATAGTAGTAAAGTGGTTCTGTTATTTCCTTCTCAAGTTCATTTTACAGATGAGAATGTGTACATGTATGTGTAGATGTATTGTGTGTGTGTGTGTGTGTGTGTGTGTCTCTCTCTCTCTCTCACACACACACACACAATTTCTCAATCCTTTTAAAATGGTCTTCTGGCCCTGCTATTCTACAAAAATGGTCATTCTGAAAAATTAATAGATAAATAGATCCAGGGGCCCCTTCTTTGGAGGAAGGATTTGATATCTGGACAGCAGACACCATGGTTACCCATGCTCCTCTGGTTTCCTATCTCCTATCTTACCTCCAGAGACCCTCACTGTCCTGGTTCTCCTCCTGTCTCCTTCTGTGCTCCCTCTTTCTTTTTCATGACTGCTCATTTGCCTTGCAATCTTTGAGGTTCTTTCTTTTACTCTTCTCTAAACTATTTCCCAAGGTAATTTCTTCCTGCTTCACTCACAATCATCCCTTTGTCCATCACCAAATGTATTTATTGGTACATTTGTTTGCCAACCATTTATCAGTGCCAAATATTGTACGAGATATTGGAAGAGATAAGAAAATTAAAATAGAGACCCTGGCCTCATGAAGCTTACAATCATAAGGTACAATATCGTAGAGCTAAAAGGGGACTTTAGGAGCCATCTAATCACCCCACCCTGATGTTTATAACATCATTTATATCTATTTTTATACATATATATGTACATATATACATATGTGCATATATATTTATAACATGAAGAAACTGAGAATAAGGGACTTAACCCAAGATAACAGAGTCAGGATTGAATTTAGGTCTTCTGAGACCAAATCTAGCACCTTTTCAGACTTCCTCCCCCAATCTAGGATACTGATACATGAATATCCAATACTATACTATGCAATAACTGCATAATACAAAGCAGAAAAATAGGCTTTAGGATGGGAACAAATGTTATCAAAGAGTAAAGAAATGCTGCTATTTTAGACTAGTTGGACCAGGTAATCTTTCTCAGAGGAGATGTCATCTGAGTTATGTCTTGAGGAATGAGTAGGAATGTAGGATGATGGAAAAGAAATGGACTGAAATTAGGAGCTCTGGGTTTGAATCTTGCCTCTGACATTTTGCAGTTGTGAGACCTTGGGGATGTGACTTTCCACCTATAAAATGAGGGGATTGGATGGGATGGTTTTTCATCTACTAGTGAGGTGAAAATCCTGTGTTTTAAAGAGAGATGTATGTTCCACTGAGTCAAATTTATTAAAAAAAAAATAAGAGCTATACTATACCCCAACTGATAAATGATCAAAAGATATGATCTGTGCCCAAAGAACTATAAATTCATGCATTTCCTTTGAGACAACACCAGTACTAGTTATGAATGACCAAGAGATTAAAAAAAAGGAAACTGATCTATGTGTACAAAAATATTCATAGCAGTTCTCTCTTCTCAGGGCAAAAAATGGGAAATTGAGGAGATACCTTTCAATTGGGGAATGGCTCGATAAACTATGATATGTGTTTGTGATCTAATATTGTTGTTCTATGGGAAATGATGAGCAGAATGCTCTCAAAAATAAAACAAAATAAAACCAAAAACCCGGAAAGTCCTTCATGAACTCAAGCAAAGTGAAATGAACTATATACAAAGCAATAGCAATGTTCTGGGATGGCCAGCTGTAAATGACTTTGCTATTCTCAGGACTATAATCATCCATGACTACTGTGAAGGACTTATGCTACAAAATTCTATTCTACCAGAGAGGGAAGTGATTGTGTGTCTGAATACAGGCTGAAACATTCTCTCTTTCTTTATATCTCTTTTTTAAACTTATTTTTTTCTTGAGGGTTTTTATTTTTATTAGGATGGGAGATTTATGTTTTCTTTAACAACTTGATTTTTATGGAAATGTTTTGCATAATTTCACATGTGGTTTCTTAATTGTGACTGAGGATAATGGAGAGAACCTAGACTCAAAAATTTTAAAAAACAAATGTAAAAAAATTGTTTTAAATGGAACTGGGGAAAACATTAAACCAAAAACAAAAATTAAAAAGATGTATATTCCCAAGGAAGAGGGTGAACTAAAGAATGCAGGTGGAAGGCAGATGTGTGACTAGTCTGATCTGCATAATACAGAAAAGACTAGGAGATGGGATGATCTGAAATAGGCCTGGGAAGGCAAGAAGTGGGCAGGCTACAAATGGCCTGGCATTCGAGGCTATGTACTTTGGACTTTAGTTGGAATGGATTAGGGAGACAGTGGTGGGTTTTGAGTAGGAAAATAACATGCTCATATCTGCAGGTACATGAATGATCCATGACCTCATTGGTGTGAGAACTCCTAGCTGCAGGTAGCAGCTAAAGCACAGACAAATTAAATAATTTAATCAAGGTTATAATTCAACTCAATCTTTCTAACTCCAAGTGTAACATTCTATTGCCCTCTACTAGATCTGTGTATATGAAAGGCTAATCTGGCAGCAATATAAGGAATGAAGGCAGCTAGGTGCTATAGTGGATAGAGCATTGGGCTCAGAGTCAGGAAGACTTGTGGCTTCAGACCCTTACTGTGTGACTCAAATTTTTTTTGCCTCAGTTTCCTCATCTATAAAATGAGCTGGTGAAGGAAATAGCAAATCATTCCAGTCTCTAGCAAGAAAAGTTCTAATGGGATTATGAAGATTCAGACATGACTGAAATGACTAACAAAGAATGGAATGGAGCAAGAAAAGATAAGACATGGGAAGACCCTTTAGTTGCTCCACAAGAAATGAAGTTGAGCCTTCATTGGGGCCTCTAGTGCTTAACAGAGCTCTAATGTTCAATTCATTTTTCAGCAGAGGACATCAAGATGCAAGAGAGACTCTTTCCTTGGGCCCTGGATGTTTGAACCACTTTATTTTCTTCTACTTTCACTCTATACGATAGTCTAAAGAGTCCAATCTATTTGAAATTGGATCCAATCTAACTGTTAAGGGGGTGGAAGATGTCTGTTCTGACCTTTGTATTACTCCTCTACTGAAATCTCTTTAATGGATCAAATTCTTATATTTTACAGATAAGGAAACCAAGGCCCAAGCTGATGATTTGCTCAAGATCATCTGTTTTACTATGTGGGAGAGCTGAGACATGAACCAAGGACTTCTTAAGCTTTCAAGTACTCTCAGAATCATAGTGCCTCTTTTAGTAATGAACTCTAAGCAATCACAACGCAGTGTCTCTGGATGCCCAATTCCCGCTTTGGATGTCAAGTATGTGTCAGCTGCCTAAGGACCAGCCCAGCTATGCTGAGAGAGACTCATTATGAGACTGATTACAGAGAGATGAATTTTTCAGCCACAATAATTCTTATAGATCATCTACTATATCACAGACGGGTTGTGGACTATCATCACACTGAAAAAAACCAGCCATCCTTAATGTCTTGAGACAGGCCAACTTTCCATATAGTAATGAGAATTTTATTAAACTGCTCCATTAATTAGCATCATCATAATTAATTGTGGACATTCTAGTCCCCCTTCATGTAAACATACAATTAAAACAACACAGAATCCCAAAACATTAGACTGAAATGAACTATTAAGTTTTTCAAAAAGGACCCATTAATTGTCAGACTAATTAACTCACTTAAAAGAAAGAGAACTATTGTGATTCTGAAATTAAAAGTCTCTTTCTCTAATGCTTACTAAGGGAGACATAAAAAAACACCACTTCACCACTCCATCACCACCGTCCCCCTTTCTTCCTTCTAACCAATCAGAAGAAACAAGCTTTGGAGGTTGTGGAGTATTTGCGACATTTGCCCAATACAGCTGTTTTCACAAAGGGGATAGGTTTTGGCCCCTGCCAAAGTTATTTATTTGCCAACTTTACTAACAAAACAGCTCTCAGTCTGAGATGAAACTCGGAGTGAACCAAACTGGAACAATCAGTTCCTAAGAGGGTTGTCAAATACAATTTAATCTGTTATACTTGAAACAGCTTTCAAGGACTTTAGAGTAGGGAAAACATGATTTTAACTGGGAGGGAAAAATAATATCATTCAAGCCAAAGATATTAAAAGTTTTCAAAATTGGAAAGGGCCAAATTATCTGATCTCAGCATAGAAAAGAATTTCCCCTCCAAATGTAAAATGAACTAAGTTCCTTCCAGGTTTGGAGGACTGGCTTGCTGTAGAGGAGACTTTGAGAAGGCCAATTTTAGCTTTGCTCCCTTTTTATGCCATTTGGAAACAAGAACTTTCTAAATCTGGAATTTGGCAGGCTTTCCTACATGGCAAATACCCATTGTCCCAGCTTGTAACCTCTTGTTGGATCCACCAGTCAGTGGGCCAAAAAAATGCCACCTGGCTCCAATGGGTTACTAACCTGCTCATGAACTTGTACCGGCGGGGCAGGTAATAGATTTTTCTCCTGGAAGAACAGCAAAAATGAAGCCAGTCGAGAAGAAAACCCATCGTCAGTTACAGTTTGAACTAGCAAGGAAGGAAAGGAGATTGAAGATAGAAGCCTGTAAGAGGTGAAGGAAAAAAAAAAACTAAAAAGAGATTAACAGTGAGAACTGAAACAGGAACTTGGGGCACACATTTCCCAAACCACACAGTTTCATGGAGCTGCTTTCATTGTTTGCTCTTCTCCTCCATTCTCCTATTTCTTGTTCTCTCCCACATATAACATGTGAGAAACAGGGATTTAGAGCTCCCTCCTTAGGCCTCAGTTTCCACAACTGTAAAATGAGATGGTTGGCTTCCATGGGCTCTGAGTTGTCTTTCAGCTCAAGAGGCTTTATAATACCATGGCCCTGAAAGCACTTCCTGAGATTTCCCAGAAGGTACTGTGGTAAAATTGTATAGGTCGTGAAGATGACTACGTTAAGAAATTAGCTTTTCTCCAGAAAAATGCAAATTCTGGGTTAGGCTTCAATTTTAAGTTAATGTAATCTTATGCGAGTTGAGAAGAAACTCAGCAATTCAAGAAAGCAATGAAGTCAAACTGTAAATATGCAAGTTGCTGCCTTACAAGTGGCTGTCCTCAGTGGTTTTAACATGAGAGAGGTAAAGGGGGGGGAGAGAGAGACAGAGAGAGAGACAGAGAGAGACAGAGATGGAGAGAGGCAGAGAGAGAGACAGAGAGAAAGAGAGAAATAGAGAGACAGAGACAGAGGGACAAAGGAAAGAGAGGGAGAGAAAGAGAAACAGAGATACACAGAGACAGACACAGAGAGAAACAGAGGGAGAGA
>JAJPUD010008084.1:30582-79142 GCA_023553655.1 Myrmecobius fasciatus | reverse complement strand
GGGGGGGGGAGACACACAGACAGAAAGATACACCAAGACAGAGAAAGAGAGAGGAAAGAGAATCAGAGAGAGAAAGGAGAAATGGGGGGTTAGGGAGGGAGGGAAGGAGAAAAAGACAGAGACAGAGAAAGACAGACACACACAGGCAGAGAGACAGAGACATTTGAGAGTTTAAATGTGAAAGTATTTAATTACATTCTTTTCAGCATAGTACAGATGCTTTATTGAAATCTGGTCCCTTGCTCCTAATTTTGACCATCATTCACTGGGGATTTTTGTTCTTTAACCAAGACGGTTTCAATATGTTCTCAATTGTTCCTGATCCATCTCTCTCTTCTGGAAAATGAAGGTTTTGCTCCCCACAACTTATCTTGCATATTTAGGCAAACCTGCAGATTTCCCAGTGCCCATAAACATGATTCAGAAGCAGATTTTATTGGCAATTTCCTACAATAAAAGTGATTATGCTGTTTTTTCTTTCGTCTTGCGTATACTGCAGAGGTGATAAATCAAAGGGGACTGAACTTGCAATTTCAATGTGCAGGATACAGGAAATCATAAATACATATAAAAGTTGATGTGGCTTTTAAAACACAGCTCCAACTGGATGCTTTCTTGTTCTATCAAAATTGTTTTCAGTGAAAGCTCTTCCTCTTGCATGTGTCCAGGTTCCCTTCAAGAAGCTAGAATTCTTAGCCTGATTGGAGAATAAACAGGAACCATGCAATGCCCATCCACTGCATGTTAATAACCCATATTTTCCCCCACTATGGATGACATATCAGCTCAGAACTGCTAAAGGGCAGAAATGACCAACTCGTAGTGTCACTTGTAATTATCATTTTCATTTTCATTGTTCATATTAAACTAGATTTAGGACAAAGAATTAAAGAGAGGTCCTCCTAGACAAATAAATTATTCTAGAGACCCAGCCCTTGTGATTGTAGGACAGGTCTTGATAAACTCTTGCTAATATAGTAAAATCTTTCCAAATAGCAGAGGCAACATGGAGTAGAGGAAAGAGAGCTGACCAAGAAGACGTAGGTTCAAGCTTCACCTCTGACACATGTTGTTGTGTGACTGGGAAACTCTTTAGTGTTCTAGGCAACTCTTTAAGATGCAGAAAAAAGATCCACATGCATTGGCAGAGAGTTTTCTGACTACAGAGATCCCTACATCAATGTAACTATAGGTCTGGTAGATCATCTAAAAAGGGGTTCTTAATTTTGAGCTTGTTTAAAAATGTTTTAGAATGATATTTTTAATATAATTGGGCAACTGATGGATAGAGTGCTAGACCTGAAGGCAGAAAGACCTGAGTTCAAGATCCAGGCCCTTTCTAGGTGATTGAAGCTGAACAAGTCTTCACTTACCATCTGCTTGCCAAAGTTTGTTCAACTGCAAAATGGGGATAATAAGTTTGTACCTCACAGGGCTTATTGTGAGGATCAATGAGATAATATCTGTAAAGTGCTTTGCAAAACTTAAGGAACTATATCAATGCTAAGTATTTTTTATTAATATTATTATTTATCTGTTTTATAATCTCAGATTTTATTTTATACATTTTAAAACATGATTCAGAGAAGAGGCTGATAGGCTGTGCCAGATTTCTGAAAGTCCACAGAGCAAAAAATGTTGAGAACACTTGAAGAAAACAGAAATAATTGACTTTCTAGATTTCAGTATCTACTTTCTGTACCAGAGATTAGAATTGTTCTGGCACAGGGTCCGGTGATATTTTTATTTAGTATGGGTGACTATTTCAACAAATGTTTCAGCAAGATAAATAAATAAAAATTTGTAATGAATGACTAGCTTCAAGGTAAACAATTGCAAGAAACTACTTTTTTTTTTACCCTGGTTAATGCATGCCTTAAAGACCTAAAGCTAAAAGACATAAGACAAGAAATGAAAATGAAAATCATATAAGTCAGTAGAAACCAGGCACTTTCAAAAAGCTCCTTTTTTGACACAGCCTCGATGCTCATATCTGCTTCACAGTATGCCCAATTCTCCACAGCTCATTAAACTGGGGTCCTGTGGGCAGAGACACCAAGAAGACTTCATTCCTACCTTTGGGCTTGGTTTTATGGGCAGACAAATAGCAATACACAAGACTGAAGTTTTCATTCTATTAAAACTGACCTTGAGTCAAAATCGTCCTTCACTTTTAGGACTCCCCCCCCCCTCTCCTGCCCCTTCCTGCTATGGTTATGGGCATTTATGTCTTCAAGTCTATAGCTTTATCCACTCTTATTTCATAAATGAGGATTCCCTTTTTTTCACCATAGGCAAATGGAGAATAAAAACATGGCTGAATCAAATAAATGAGCTTTTGGAGATAACTAAGTTATGCATAAAATACTCTCAATTCTCCCTAGAATAGCATGAATTTAGTGTCTCCTGAGCATTCTGCCTTCATTTCTCCTCACTTTTTTCCTCCTTTTTTTCCTACTAGACCTTCGAAGCTATCTTCACTGCGTTACAATGTGTAGTATAACCTATACTCCACTGTAACCTAAGTGTAGTATATAACCTGTAAAACTTTCTTCAATGCATTACTACTTAGAGAGAAGTTGGGATTTTTTTTCAGGATCTTACAGTCAGTGTAAGTCAGTTGATGGGACTTGAATTAAGGTCTTCCTGAGAATTCCTCAGAATTATACTATGCTGCCTCTTATAGTCTGGATATTTAAAGCAGTAGTTGACTCTTTAATGTAGTCACCAAAGCTAATGCATGTGGAGTAGAGATTCAAGATGGTGAATTTATCTTGGACAGATTCTTTTGCAGATTAGAACTAAAGTTCTTGAGCACGAGTGTGTATGTGTGTGTATGTAGCTTGTATCCTATCATTACACTGGTATCAATTGGATGACCATTCAGAAGTAGCAACATATGTTAAATAGATCTTTAAAAATAGCAGCTCTTTAAAATGAAAATAGCATTGCGAATAGTGTCTCTCTCACAAGATCAGGCTGTTCATGTATGAAACTATAAGAATTCTCCCCAAAGGGCAATGAATTCACCACTCATCATTCTACCTTATTTGCAATTTCTAAAGGTATGAAGTATTTCTTCTAATTATTAGGTACTAATTATTCCTCTAATTATTTTTCCCCTGACTATATTAGAGCCCAATAACTTTTCCATCTGCACTTTGGCTATATTTTTCTGAGTTCACTAAAAATAGAGAAAGAGACATTAACTGCAAAGGGAAGAAACAAAGAAAAAGGGGAGAAAGTGTATTAACCCTTACCTGAAAGGCATTCTGACATTCATGACTTCTGCATATCTGCCTAGCACCTCCCAGGGGGCATGCAACTTCACGAAGATAATGTCACTATTTATGACAGAGGACTGAAAGAAAAAAACAGATTAAGTATTTCAAAGTCATTTAGAGCTTAATTTGGGATGGGATGGGAGAAAAAATGGTATATGTAGGGCGCTCTTGCTTAGCATCTGTATTAGTCTCCAGTGACTGCTAGAGCAAGCAGAGAGATGGATGGAGCATTTATTTATACAGTGCTTATTATGTGCCAGGCACTATGTTAACTGCTGGGGTTCTTAAGAAGTTACATTGATCTATCCCCAAACTATAGCAACATTTTTTTCCAAACAGGTTTCCTCATGAGATCACAGATTTAGAGCTAGAAGCAGATTTAGAAACCGAATAGATCAATCTCCTTGAGTAACCATAAGTGGATAAGGGAGGGATAGGTACAACTCCTGGCTTTCATTACTGGCTTGTAAAACAATGCAAGGTTTCCTAAGGCAGAGCTACACTCAGTGGGCTGTAACTTCCCCATTTGGCCACCTTCTAAATAAATTCCTTTTATGTGGTCTTAAGAACACTCTTTTCCATCATTCCAAGATGATGTTTTCCTTGACAATTGATGCACATTGACATAGGCCAATCCCACTCCCTGCATCAGCCCATCAAGCCCACTGAGAGCATGCTAATTCCATTGTTCATCCTGGCCATACCAGCCCAGTAGAACTAACTTAGAAAAGGTTGGACACAAGCACTCTGAACTGCAGTAATAGAACTTTTCTTCCAAATCCTCTGCGTTCAGTGTATCCCTCCAATTCTAAATCCTTTTCAGCAGATTTTGCTTTAATAGATGAGGACATTTGAAGTTCAGAACAGTAAAGTGACTTGGCCCAGATCATACAGGTGGTAACTGATGGAGGCAGAAATTGAAATCAAGTCTTTTGATTTTGAATCCACTCAACTTTGAATTGTACTATGATGGTTCTTCTGGGTGGCCATTCATGTGGGCTCCCACCTTGGTATTCTCTTTGACACTCTTCTCTCTCCCAAAGCTCTCCTATAAATCAGTTATTTGATCCTGTTAATTATACTACAGCAATGTATTTCACATTTGTCTCTTCCTCCCTAGTCCCTCTGCTACCATTTTAAAAGAGGCCTTCATTATCACTCACTATAAACTAGACTACTGCAATAGCCTGCTTCCATGCTCTTTGCTCTGATACAAGGGATGTTGAGGTAGAAAGTGAAATATTTCCAACTGATTGGAAATTTGGGATGAGGGAGAATGCAAATTAAGGATAATCCCAAGATTACAAATCTGAGAGACTGGAATGACCTTGGAAGCTTTAACAAAAATGGGGTAGTTTGGAAAAGGAATGAGGATGACTGTACATATGTAAAGATAATGAGCTCAATTTGGCCATGCTGAAATTGAAATGCTTTCATGAAATCCATTTCTTTGGAAATGCCCAAAAAACAACTGGTGAGGGGGAAATGAAGCAGAGGGAAGAGGGTAGCATTGGGTATAGAGATTTGGGAGTCACCGTTTTAGAGAAATCACTGATTTAATGAATAAGGTCATCAAAAGAACATGCAGAAAGAAGTAGAAGACAGAGGACCAAACCCTGGAGAATGCCCACGTGGTCTGAATGATGAACCAGCAAGAGAGCCTGTGGGTCGGAAGGGGAATGAGGTGAGAATGGTGTCATGAGAACTTGGAAAGGAGAATGTGGCCAGGAGGAGACCATGGTCAGCAGAGTCAAATGCTGCAGAGAGAGTAAGAAGAATGAGGTGAGGATGGAGAAAAAGGACATTAGATTTAGAAACAAAAAGCTCATTGATAACTTTGGAGAGAGTGAATTTAGGTGAGTGATGTGGTGAGAAGTTACACTGCAGAGAACTGAGGAGTGAGGGGATAGCAAGTAGAAACAGCTAATGTAGATAACTTTTTTCAAGTATTTCATAGAGAAAAGGAAGAAAAATATAGGATGAGAGCTTCAGGGGAAGATGAGGGCTGGGGAAGGTTAAGGATGGAAAACACTTGACATGTTATACTTATTCTGTATATGTGCACCCACATCTTCATGGTCTTTCCTTTTTGGAATGAAAGCTCCTTGAGAACAGGAATTGAAACATTCATTCCTTGTTTCTTTATCCCTAGTGTGGTCCTTGGCTTAATACAGAGTCACTTAATACTAGCTTAACTGTTTCTTTCTTACAGAGAGATCTTCAATAGCTCCCTACTATCTAAGTGAAAATCAGACTCTTATATCCTTTAAAGCATTCCATGTGACTCTTATCTTTCTAGTTTCATATTAATTCTTTGTACATTAGATAAACTGGGCTACTTTGTATTCCTTCAAAATGCAGTGAGATCTGAAGTACTAATATCTTTGCTACTGTTTCTCCCTGTGTCTTTCCTATTCCTCTTCTCCTATTTAGTTCTTACTTATCCTTCATAGCCTGACACAAATGTTAGCTCCTGCCTGATCCCCCTGTCAATAACTTACGTGACCTGCAAACGTTGTTTTAGCTTCTATAGATAAATAGAAATAAATTAATTTCTACCTAGTGTTAGTGGGAGGATGCAGTCCATTGTAGAAAATAGTTGGGGCAGCTAGGTGGCACAGAGGATAGAGCACCAGCTTTCAAGTCAAGAGGACCTGAGTTCAAATCCGACCTCAGACACTTAACACTTCCTAGCTGTGTGACCCTGGGCAAGACATTTAACCCCAATTGACTCAGCAAAAAAAAGTAATTAGGCAAATTATGTTTTCTATACTTCTGGAATACTTCTCCGTTCAGAGAGTTTTAAAATAAAAATAATATTGTTGTTATTGTTATAGCTAAACTTTACATAGTGTTTAATATTTGCAAAATAAGCAAAAATACATTTTTGTTGATCCTCATAATAATTATCTGAGGCTTTTATTACCTCCATTTTATAGATGAAAAAACAGAGTAAGAATATTAAATGAGTTGCACAAGATCACATAACTAATAGGGATCTGGGGCAATATTCAAACTCAGGTCTTCTTGATTCTAATTGCAGTGTTCTATCTACTCTGTCTCCTAGGTATCTTGAAAATAGATTCCTGAAGGCCTTTAACATGATCAAACCAGTTTGAATTTCTTCTGGGTATAGTTGGCCAGTCCCAGACATTGCTCAAAATTTCATCTTCCTGTGAGCCCCTGCTTCCTCTTTTCAGAGATTATTCAGTATTGAGGTGGTAGAGCTCTAGTATCATTGCTGATAGGAATAGAACCATCCCTGCTGCTGCTGCTACTGCTGCCTCTTTTCTGATCTCTCTCTCTTTCTCTCTCTCTCGCCATTTCCCCACAAATGCTCAGAATATCGATGCTGAATCACAAAATCTCAAAGGTCATCCAGTTCAGCCTGTAAATGAACAAGAATCCCTTCCACAATGTATGCCATCTACTCTTTGCTTGAAGACTACCAATGAGAGACAACCCCCCCCCCCCTCTGCCTCACTATCTGGTGAAGTGGCCCATTCCATTTTAGGATTATTTTAATTATTGGAAAATTGTTTCTTATTTTGAGCCTAAGTTTGGTTCTTTGAACTTTCCATCCATTACTCCTCATTTTTTTTTTGTCTTCTGGGGCCACAGAGAATAAATCTAAATCCATTTGTGATAATTTTTTCAATAATTTAAGACTGCTCTCATATTCCCTTTAAATCTCTTCTCCATGGAAAATATCCTGAGTGCTTTCAACCAATGTTCTGATAGCATTATCCATTCACAGACTCCATGCCTTTGTACTGCCCCCCTTCCAACTCTATGCTTGGAACACACTCTTTCTATTCGTTCAAAACTCCTAGATGCCTCCTGGGCTTCTTTGAAGACTCGGTTCAATTTCCATTGTCTGCAGGTTGTCTTTTCTGGTATGCCCCCAGCCCAGTGCCTCCCACCCCATTTTTAATTTGTATTAGCTTTGAAAATGTAAAATTAAGAGTCTTATAAACCAAAGCTCATGCATGTGAATGAGACAAGAAACAAGTTTTCCAACTTAATTCTGCCTGCCCCTATCTCAGGAGATCATCTCTTGGAGATCCTTGAGCTAGAGACCCTGAAGAAAGGAAAATGGTAAAGCTTCTCAAGCATGTATCAGAAATTTGCCTTTTACTCCCTCCCAAAGGAAAGATGAAAGCTCTTCTCATATGGCTACCATCCTACACACTGATCTGTCAAAGTTATTACTATGGAGCTACTGAATTTGCGCGGAAAACCACAATGGTGGCAGTCAACTATTTGTGCCTTTCTTTTTTTTTCTTTTTAACATTTTTAAAAAAATGATCAGTTCTAAACTCTCTCTTTCTTTCTGGTCCCTCCACCATTCACTGAAAAGGCAAGCAAAATCATATCAATTATACAAGTGAAATCATGCAGAACATATTTCTCTATTAGTCACATTGCAAAAAAGAGTATCAAAAAAGTCTCTTGTAGGCTCCAAAGTTGTCTCTCTGCTTAGACCATGAGTTTTTGGATGGTAAGGACCATTTTGTGCCTCTGTGTCTCTAGCACTTAGTACACTGTCTGACATACAGCATAAACTTAATAAATGCCTGTGGCATTTCATTAGATACCATAAAAGCTCTACTTTGGGTTTTTCTTGACTGTTCCTGTGTGTGACTGATTCCAATGTGAAATGAAAGGGTATATCTCCAATTTTGCTTCCATCCGTTGTAAACAGAAAGGCACTTAATTCATCACAGCTAGTGATTTTGCTTGGATATAAAACATCATGCCTGGAAAGCTCCTTTGTGTTCCCCAATCTGGTAAGAAAACACCTTTACTGCTTTTCCATTTGTGTGTTCTCTGTTCTTTTTTAAATTTTTTTTAAAGATCAGGTTTGATGCGTCCATTTAAGGGTCTTTTTAAAGAGCCCAGCTTTCCTCGAGCATAATTTTTTTTTTTAAAAAAAACATGTCTTGATATACTTCTTAATCTGTGGAAATTGCTTTTAAGATGAGTTCATTCGTCAAGAAAGGTGGCCTGCCAGTTATGAAGAGCAAGGACAAGCCTCTTATATACAAACATTTATGATTCAAAGACTTAATGTTTGTCCACTCTATATTTAAATTAATCAGGAATGTTAGAAGCTAGTAGGACAGTAAAGAGAAAATATTCTTGCCACTTTCCTAAATAATAAGTTTCTATGGCTGTTGAATATTTAAAAGAAGAGACTTAAAAGTACAGGACTTTTGCATCACTAATTTTTAGCTTTTCAAAGATCAAACAAAAGAATGAATATGAGCCCACTTTCCAATACTGAGTATATTATGAAGATTATCTTCTGAAAAAATAAATCTGAAACAACTGATTATTAGACAGTCTCTACACCATTTTTCTTCTGCAAAATATTTTTACTATTTCCTCCAAATAGATTTTCTAAAGTATTAAACATTTCTTTTCAAAGAAATTGAAATGTACAAGTAGTTAAGATGAAAATAAAAAAACCCAAATTTCTTAGACACTGATGCTTTTATCAATACTCTATTTTTGTCGACCAATAGGATTCTATTACTAAGAACTTTAGAGATAGAAATGATTACAATGCTCAAGCTTGGATCTAAAAAAAGAGATCTATTTGAGAATCAACCTCCTTTCCTTTTTTGTAGAAGTGGGGAAATAAGGGTGTGGAACAGTACATATAATCTTGGATTTGGTTAATGCACTGATTAGTTTTGCTTAACTTCCTTTTCTAATTTTTTTCCTTTTTATACTTTGTTAATGGAGATGGCTCTCTGGGAAGGAGGAAGAAGGAAAAATATAAGAAATGAGGGTGATATTAAAAACAAAAGATAGAAATTTTAAAAAAAAGAAGATTAAAGTAATAATTGAAAAAAATACCAGGACTTCTGCTTCTTTTTTCCACAAATGCTATACCAAAATTTACTAGTAGTTTGGCTTTAGCTAAAAATAGAAATAGATAAGATTTAAGCAAAGTGAAGTTAGTTAAGACAGTATAGGAAAGAATATTAAGGAATGAAATGGGAATTTTCATATTCTCTTTCTCCTTCCTTCCCTCATAAGTGGATATAACTCTTATCAGTAAGTATCAATTGTTTGAGACCCTGTCCTCATAGATAGAAGTCAATGCCCCAGAGCTGTAGAGGGATGGTAGGGGGGTATTGAGTGGGAGAGAAGAGATATAGATTCTTCTGGCTTCTAGTATCAAGAGAGAAGATACCTGTTCAAGTTGCTGAAGGGAGACAAAGACTCTAAGAAGAAGCCAATATGAGAGGAGCTAGAAGTCTCTATCATATCCTTATCCCCATATTGCTACATTAGAGCCTTTGGGGAATTTTTTGGCTGAGATTTGGGGTTCTCTCCTGACTGAAATGGGTTCTCACTCCCAAAGGGAGAGTTTATTTAATTTGTAATGTTTTCTACATCTTCTCATATGTAAACTGTCTTTGGCTTCTGTTTTATTATTAGGTAAATAGCTTTCTTTGCTATTTGCTATGTTTGCTCATTGTGGACCTGACATTTGGTGGGAAGGATTCAAGCTTGGATTCAAGCTTGGATATAGAGTTTGGGGCTCTCCTTCCCCTTCAGGAAGTAATAATTAGGAATTGATCTAAAAATTGAATCTCAAAATTATACCACCTAACTAAAAAATAGTAATAATGGATCAAAGAGAAAATTCTTGTGCAGTACCATTTTTCTCTGTGGAGAAACTCTCCACACTCTCCAGCTTTCTTTCCGGGCGGGAATCAAAGACTCCTTTGGAGAAGAGTGAAGGGAAGAGTTGCAAGAGATGCCTATTTTTGCTCCTGTATAAGCCACTTCTAGAAAGACTTATGTGGATGGTCAACAGTTGTTATTCATTCATTTCAGTAGTCTAATGGTCTGTGACCCCATTTGGAGTTTGCTTGGCAAAGAAACTGGAGCGTTTTATGTTTTCCTTCTTCATCTCATTTTCCAGATGAGAAAACAGAGGCAAAAAGTATAATGTGACTTGCTCAGAGTCATGTGTGTGTATGTGTTTGTGTGTGTGTACTATCACATTAATATGATAGTGTCAGATATGAACTAAGAAATTGGAGTCTTTCTGACTCTGGGTCTGGGATTCTATACACTCTATACCATCTAGCTGCCCCAAATGGGCAACTGAACCTTTCCACACACATACACACATACATTTGCATATAAACATTTTGAAGTTATTTTTGCTTTATTTTATACTGATAAGATAATGTATATAAGTATGTATCTACATGACCTATATGTGCATGTCATGATCTTGCCTACAAAAATAACTACCCATGAAATTTTTATTAATTAATTTATTCCACTAAATTAATCATTCTTGATCATTTCCTTCTTTTTCTACTACTACCTTACAATGTCTGTAAGGTGATAATTTTAAGAAGAGAGAAAAAGTAGGGTTTTTTTAGAGTTCACCTACTTATTCATTCAATATTCAACACATAGATATAGAACACTGAGGTGCTTTGGGACACAGAGTGAAAGAAAGGGAGAAAAAAACACAGTCTGCTTGGAAGTATTAACACTGATTTCAGGAGAATGAAGACATCCATATGAAACAAATAGGGAAAAAATTACCAATTCATCTTTAAAAAAAGCAAGATAGCATAAAACTTATGATAGATACCCTTATATGTTTGCAATAAAGGAATGATCAAGTACAGCAGGTTAGTTGATGGAAGGCTAAGTGCCCACCTTCCATTATTAAAGCTCTTTTATGTTCATGTACCTGGAATAAGGTACATGAGCTTTTGCCATGTTCAGAAGGCTTCTAGATCACAGGGGAAAGGAAAATACAACTTGACAATAAAGAAGGATATGCTGGCAGGAAAAAGGGAGCCCAGCTGCATCATTCTCAGCTTGCATTATGTACTGCCAAACTGGTGTGTGCAATACAGTGAATGATTAGTCCACTGTAACCAGATACTCCCACTCAAAAGCTATCCAAACCTATCCAGAACTTGCCTCATGTCTAGAGTGCTGGTCTACCTGGGAATATCCATTTGGATAAGAGAGAGATGTGTCGCAGGATGTGTGGAGGAAAAAAAAAGTTCTCTGGAATAGTCCCTTTCCCTACTCCAGTCCTTGAAAAACATTTCAGAGACCAACTATTTAATAAGTATAAATCAGACCCAACCAAGTCCAGATGGAACCTATTTATGCCTTATATAAGAAGTCTCCTTCTTCGAGCAATGAGTTATTGTACAAAGACTATAAGCTCTTAGAAGATAGGAAGTGTAGTTTTTCTATTTGTACCTCCAGGGTGCTGAACAAAGGAAGCGTTGCATTGAGGAATAGCAAGAAAAGTGTAGCTGCAATGTAGGGAACCATAAGACTGGAAAAGTAACAGGTGGAGAGGTTGAGAAGTCTTTTAAATACCAAATGACTGATTTTATATTTGCTATTAAAGGTAATAGACAACCACTGGTATTTCCTTTGTAGGGTATAGATGAGATAACATGTATGTACATATATGAATTCATTCATTCAGTTATCTATCCCTTCCTCTCTCCCTCCTTCCCTTTGTACATTCATTCATTCATTCATTGTGGCAGTCAAATTCTGTCTTCCTCTAGGAGCCAACAGGAAGAACTAGTGATATTTTTATTAGTGTTGTTATGCTTTATTTTCTAGGTATTCTCACACACAGTCATGTGTGACACCACATGACTGTGTCCTTACAGAAGTCTGTTACACTCAACTTGTGACTATGACTCAGACCAATTTTATCTTAAAACACAATTGCATATAACAATCCTATTGGATTCTCAACTTTTTGGTAATTTGTATGAAGGGCTTATTTTTATTTCTTCCCTTGATATTTATTCTCCTGGATGTTTCTCTAAGCTAGCCATCCCAACAAGAAATTATATACTCCTTTTTCCAAAGATAATAAGTTGGCCTCTTAAAAAGTTTCTCAAGGAAAAATGATTGGGGAACTAGATGAAGGAACAGAAAAATGATCCAGGGAACTTGAGAAAAGACAGAGCTCATGGGCCAGAGTTGATTTCAATCAATCTGTGATTGTATTCCTCGATACTCCAGAAATTTATTCTTGTGTCTGACCATGTCACCCAGCCTCCTATCCCTACTGTCTCAGTCTCAGGAAACTCCAGTGGCTCACTATTAGTTTCAGGATTCCTCTGTTTGGCACTGAAAGTGTCAAAACTTTGGCGCTGAAAGCTCTGGACAATGTGTCCCCTTCCTACCTCTCCAGCTTTCTTATACTTTACTTGCTTTCATTCACTCTGTAGTCCACTCATACCATTTACATTTATTCTTCACACACAAAGTTCAATCTCCCATTTCTATGACTTTGCAATGGTTTCCCCCATGCTTAGTATGATCTTCATCCTCACCTGGATATTACAGTTTTCTACTTTTTCCTTTTAAGATTCACTTCAAACATCACCTTTCATAGGAGGATTCTTCCCATTTCTCAGTTATTAGTGTCATCCCCTCTAAGCTTACTTCCCAAAGGTTCTATGGATTTTGTAAGTACCTATTTATGTACATGTTGTCTCTTGCTTTAAAAGTATAAGCACCTTGAAGGTAGAGGATATTTTTGTCTTTTCATTGTCAACTTAAGTCCTGTCAGGATTTGGTACAATACCTGGAACATTGTAAGAATTTAATTAATCATTGCTGATCAATTGGCATCATGAATATAAATATATAAAGCATTGGGCCACAAAGGATTGAAAATAACAAAGTAAAGAATAAAGAAATATCGATAAGGCATGCAAATAACTTTCCCATATTATACTGCTCAATGAGCAATTTCTTTTATTATGGTGGGTACACAAATAAACAATCTCAGGGAAGTTATCATAACCTGTGCAAAGTCACCTGGGTTTTAAAGGGCAGAACTGGGATTTAAGGCCAGATCTTGTGATTCTAGTTAGAGTGTGGTACTTTCTACTGATGCAAAACTTCTCTTGGAAAACACAAAAAGCCAGATAATACATATTCCTACATTGGAGCTATCATGTACATGCACATGCATACAATACACACACATCTATATTGGATCTATCAAATACACATATACATATCTACTCAAGAGATCTGTAATATAAAATAATAATAAACATATTTATATAACATCCTAAGGTTTTGTAAAGTACTTCAAACACATTGTATCATTTGATCTTCACAAGAACCCTATGAAACAGATGCTTCCTCATTTTAAAGATGAGCAAACCAGGCTGAGACATTAAATCACATTAAGACTAATAAGAAACATTTGTGGGATATCCATACCTAGCAGAGTATGTTGCATATAATAGATCTCTGAATGAATGAATGGTATGTCTTTGAAAGAACATGAATCCGTCTGAAAAAAAAATAATTGTGGCTAGCATTTATATAGTACTTTAATGATTGCAAAGCAATCTTCATGCTATCTCATTTGACCCCCTCGTTCTTCTAAGGTAGATGCTAGTATTTACTATCCTTTTAAAGACGAAGAGATAGAGGCTGAAAAAGGTTAAATGATTTGCTCAGGCACACATGGCTAATAAACATCTGAGGGAAGATTAGAACTCAGATTTGTCTGACTCTAAGTCCAGTACTCTGTTCCCTGTATCACCTGGCTGCCTAGATAGATAGGTCTAACTATTTATTATATGTAGATACAGGCACATACAGACAGACACAGACCCACACAGACTATCTGGCTTGTAAATTCTTCCTTGTATCAATGGAGACAGTAATATTCAGTACCATTCAGGCAAATCACTACATCTCACTTATTTTGGGTCTAGGGAATAAGTGATATTGATTTGAGCCTGTAGTTAAAAACCATACCTACACAATAAAAAACAAAAACAAGCCAATTTCAAGCCTTTGCTTCTTGATGGGATGTGGTCCTTGTGTAGTGTTAGGTTTTAAAATATTATAAGAACTCTCTAATCACTAACCCCTCCCAATCCACCAAAAGTGATCCTTCATATTCAGTATCACTAAGTGATTATTACATAGGGAAGAGACTCCCATTTATCCTGCATTATTTTATGGGATTAAGGGGGAAAATATTTCAAATTAGGTCATAAGATTGTAAAAACAGAGCAGGAATGAACTTTGGATGACATCTCCCTTAACCACCAGTATGTCTGTCATTGCTTGTCTCTGCCTCTGTCCATTTTCTGCTTTCTTTTATTCTGTCTGTCTTTACAAACACACACACTTTTATATGTAAACATACACATTTACATATATGTATGTGTAACATGCATATATATGCAGGATGTCCCAAAAGTCTTAGGGCCATTTAAACTATTAATACTCTAAATTGCAACACTTGTGGATCACCCTGAAAGTTACACTGACTTACACACATATTTTACATATTGATATAGATCTCGATTCATATATTTGTATAGAGAAAGATATAGACATTGATATAGCTACATAGATATATAGAAGAGAACCAGAATGGTCTAATGAATAAAGACCCATCTGTGAAAACAGAAACATCTGTATTCCAGTTCTGACTAATGCATAATAGCTGTGTGATCATGAGCAAGTCACTTAAATTCTCATACCCCAACTGACTCTCTAAGACTAGAAGCTGCAGAGAAGATTTTGACTTCAATGGGAGAGGGAATTTCCTCTTCTTGGAGTTCCTGACACCAGTGAATTCACAAGACTAGTCCTTATCTATAGAAATAAGGGTGTGATATCCATTTATTTATCTGGATATGTATACACATACGTGAAATATATATGTCTATGCAACATAAACATAACAGACACACATGTATATTTATACACATGTATATATGTACATATGTACATATATGTTGCGTGTATGGGCATATCTATCTATATATCAGCCACATACTGATTTGCAATTTTTTTTGGAGCATACTGCTATATAAGTATAATGCTAAGTGGTCTTCCAAAGAGATTTCCAATCTTTTGTCCATTAATGCTGTAAACATTTACTAAGGACTTATTATATGCAAAGCATTGTGTCAGCCAAGGGTACTCTGATTATGTTGTATAAAACACCTCTCAGAATCTGAGAATTTCATAGTTGGAAGAGACTACAAAGATGTACATGAATGTAGTGAGTGAAAAAATTCTTTTTTTGAGTAATTATTACATGCTAGTCACTGTGTTAAATTCTGGCTAAACAAATGAAAACAAGTAAGGCAATAAAACCTTAAAGAAAACAAACTCCATCCCTGATATTTCAGAAAAGAGAACATCCAGCCTTTATTTAATGATTTTCAGTGACAAAAATCTTCTTCCTATTCCATGAGACAGTTCATTTGTTTCTGGGCAGCCCTAATAATTAGGAGATTTTTCTTTATATTGATCCAAAATATATCTGTGATTTCTACATATTGATTATAGTTATGCTGTCATGCATCAAGAAGAGAGAAAGTCTAATCAGTACTTAACCACCTCAATTTTCCCATCCATAGGTCCCCCTCCTCATGGTAAGAAACCTTTTAGGCTATCTGTCCATGACCATGTTGACTTAATTCTACTAGCTTAAAAAATAGAATGTAATTTAGGAATTTGTAACCACAAGTTCTGATTTTATTTTGTGAATGTTAAAAGAACAGGCCACAATCCAGTTTTAAGAAGAATATAAAAATAGTTTCCCTCAGCCAAGAGAAGATGGAGAACTGCCTTTATTAACTGTATGTATGTTGGCTGTATTAATTAGTAAACTACTCCATAATACAACTTGCTTTCATGTGTGAGACATCCTAACAAAAAACTTCCCTGATTAAAAGTTAGGAATATTTGCACTAATTAATGAATTTATTGATCTAAAGCACTTAATTTATACCAAGCACTGTGCTAATGGATTGATAAATTCATTGATTAATGCAAGAAATTCTAACATGAGAGAAGACTTGGTGATATTTTTATAGATATATTTCACTATATAATAATAAGTCTGAGTTTTTAATTTATATAATTTTAAGAAAAATTTTAAAAAAATATCTCCCTTAACTATCTTTCTGTATAGAATACTATGGTCACAAGCAAATGATCACACATTTTTTTTTCTCTCAGTTTCAGCTAGGAAGAAAAATGGGAAAAGCAAAGTCAAAAAAGAACAATAATGATTATAGAGGAAAAAGATGTCAACATTCCTCACCCAACAGAAGGTAAGCTCCTTGAGGGTAGGAACTGTTTCACTGTTTTTTCCTCTCCTTAAGGAACTTACATTCTATTCTGGGAAGTAATCAGCACACAGGGAACCATTGGCAAGTGTTGAGTAGAGCAGTGACAAGGCTACATCTGAAGTTTAGAAAAATTAATATGGTGGCTGTATAGAATATGGAGTGGATACACACCTGTCAGATTGGCTAAAATGACAGGAAAAGATAATGACAAATGTTGGAGGGGATGTGGGAAAACTGGGACACTGATACATTGTTGGTGGAACTGTGAATGGATCCAACCATTCTGGAGAGCAATTTGGAACTATGCTCAAAAAGTTATCAAACCGTGCATACCCTTTGATCCAGCAGTGTTTCTTTTGGGCTTATATCCCAAAGAGATCTTAAAGGAAGGAAAGGGCCCCACATGTGCAAGAATGTTTGTGGCAGCCCTTTTTATAGTGGCTAGAAACTGGAAACTGAATGGATGCCCATCAATTGGAGAGTGGCTGAATAAATTATGGTATGTGAATGTTATGGAATATTATTTTCTCTAAGAAATGACCAGCAGGATGATTTCAGAGACGCCTGGAGAGACTTACATGAGCTGATGCTGAGTAAAATGAGCAGAACCAGGAGATCATTATACATGGCAACAACAATACTATATGATGATCAATTCTGATGGACATGACTCTCTTCAACAACGAAATGTTTCAAAGCAATTCCAATTGTTCAGTAAAGAAAGCCATCTACATCCAGGGAGAGGGATATGAAATGTGGACCACAACATAACATTTTCATGCTCTCTATTGATGTTTGCTTACATTGGGTTTCCTTTCTCAGATTTTTTTTCTTGTAGATACGATTTTTCTTGCACAGCAAGAAAAGTGTGGAAATATGTATACATATATTCGACTTGTCAAGTATTTTAATATAATTAATGTGTAGTGGACTTCCTGCCATCTAGGGGAGGGGAGGGGACTAAGGGGGGGAAATTTGTAACGGAAAGCTTTGTAAGGGTCAATGTTGAAGAACTACCCATACATATGTTTTGCAAATAAAAAGCTTTAATTAAAAAAAAAAAGAATATGGAATGGAGTCCTGGAGTAGACAGTCAAGGAGACTAACTGGGAGGCTATTATACTAGTCAGTTAAGAGCTGAGGAGGGCTTGAGCTGGGGCTATGATCATGAGAACACAGAGAAAGGAAGAAATGGAAGAGATGTCATGAGGTAAAAAGAAGATTAGGCAACTGGTTAGATATGGGAGTGGTAGTAATGGAGTGTGACAAAAACAAAGATCATAAACCTGGATGACTAGAAAAATGCTGATGTCATCTGCAGACAGAAGAAACTTAGAAAGAAAGTTAGTTTGCAAGAAAAGATAATGGGAGTTAATTCTAGACATGTTGAGTTATTTCTTTGACATCATGATTTTCCCCATCATGGATTCACAATATCACAAGCTAGCCTAAAAAATTAAATTGGAATTTTGGGGGAGTTTTGCAGAAGTTGCAGATAACATATGAAGGTCAACAAATGATACAGAAAAAGTTTAGAAACTCAGAAGTACATAAATTTAGAGTATTGTATAAAATCAACATATTTTATCTCTTAATGCCATCAGAATTCAGATTTCTTTTCTGATATGAAGGGAGGGCCATGTCATTTTACATGAGTTTTATAGATCATGGGGGTGCCATACACCAACCCCCATAGTTAGAGCTCAGGAGAGAGAGTAGGGCTACATTTAAAGATTGGGGAACATTTACATCAAGATTACAATCAAACACATGGGAGCTGATGAAGTCAGCAAGCATAAGAATGTAGAGAGAACAAAAGGTAATGGGAATAACAAGCAAATGTGGTCTTAGAGTACCAAATGAAGTAGGGCAGAAGATAATAGAGTTTGGTGATGAATAGATTTAAAGGATCAGATCTGGTATAGAGTACCTGAAGAACTATGGACAAAAGAGGTTCACAATATTGCACAGGAAGTAGCAACAACAACCCGAAAAAACTATTCTAAAGAAAAAGAAGAGCAAACAAAAAAGCGTTCTCCAAGGCTCTTTTCTGTGCTACAGTTTTTCCAGCAGCAATGTATGGCTGTGAAAATTGGACTATGAGGAAGACTGATAGCTGCAGAATCAATATTTTCAAATTCTGGTGCTGGAGAAGACTTTCAAAAGTCCCTTGGACAGCAAGGAGATCAAATCAATCAATATTTAGAGAATTAGTTCAGATTACTCACTAGAAGATCAAATACTAAAGGCAAAAGTTCAAATACGTTAGCCTCATAATGAGAAGGCAGGGCTCATTGGAAAAGAGCCTGATGCTGGAAAAGATTGAAGAAAAAAGAGGAGATGGTAGAGGATAAGATAGAGATAGTGTCATGGAAGCAATGAATGTCAGCTAGGTCAGACTTTGGGTTATAGTGGAGGACAGAAGGGCCTGATGTGCTATCCCCTGGTATTTTAAAGCATTGGACATGATTAAACAACAGCTGAATGGTTGACAAACATATGCTGATTCCCCCTAGAAATAAATACATATACACACACAACACAATATATATGATACATATATATATGGTAAGAGAGAGACACAAACAGAGACAGAGACAGAGAAAGAAAAAAGAGGGAGAAGGAGAGAGAGGGGGTGGAGAGGGAGAGGGGAAGAAAGAGAGAGGGGGAGAGAGACAGAGAGGGAGAGAAAAAGAGAGAAAGAGAGAGAGAGAGGGAGGGGGGAATGAAAGAGGGGGAGTGAGAGAAAGGGGGAAGGAAAACGGGGAGGAGGGGAGGGAGAGGGTGAGATGTAGAGGACCCTTTTTTTTGTCTATTCTTTGTTGCTCAATAGCACCATTCTCTGCCTGTGATTTTCCTTTATAATTCTAAACTTTAGAAAAGTTACTATTCTGATTCAAAAAAATGAAAGAGCTAAAGATAACTGATATTTGCTCAGGAAGGGGATTTAAAAAGTATTTCATTACCTTTGGAAATGTAAAATTTAGGGTCTAATATATGGCCTAAGACCCATTGACCTAAATAAGTTAAGAATGGGCTTTCCAACCTAAGTCTGCCTGCCCCTGTCTCAGGCGATCAATCACCTCTTGAAGATTCCTGGACTAGAGATCTTGAAGAAAGGAAACTGGTAAAGTCTCACAAGCATATATCAGTGATGTACCTTTTATTTCCTCTCAGAGGAATGACAAAAGGTCCCCTCACGTGACTGTCATCCTATGCACTGATCTGCCAAGGCTAGTATCATGTAGCCACTGCATTTGCTGTGGAGTACATAATGCAGGCCCAAACAGGATATTTGGGAGGCATCCAATTATTTGTGCCTTTCTCTTTTTTCCTCTTTAACATTTATTTTTTAAAACAAATTTTCAGTTCTGAATTATTCCTTTCCCTCTAGTTCCTCACCTACCAGTTGAGAAAGCAAGAAAATTGATATCATTATACATGTGAAATCATGCAGAACATATTTCTATATTAGCCATGTTTCAAAAAAAATAAGAAAAATAAAGTTAAAAAATATATTTCAATCTGTACTCAGAACTCATTAGATACCTCTTTTGAGATGTATAATACTTGTCATCATGAATACTTTGGAACTGTCCTGAATCATTAATTTGATCAGAGTAACTAGGTCTTTCACTTTTAGTCACTGTTGCAATATTGCTGTTACTGTGCATAATGTTCTCATAGTTCTGTTCACTTTACTTTGCATCAGCTCATATGTTTTCCCAGGTTTTTCTGAAAACCCTCTTTTCACCAGTTCTCATAGAACAACAATATTAAAGTACAATATTGCACTATTTGTGTTCAGCCATTTCCCGGTTGATGGTTGCCTCTTAATTTTTAATCTTTGTCACCATAAAAAAAGTTACACATATTTTTATCCACATAGGTCCATTTCCTTTTTCTTTGATCTGTTTGGGGTATAAACCTAGTAGTGGTGTTGCTGGGTCAAAGGGTATGAAGAGTTTTATAGCTCTTTGGGCATAGTTCTAAATTGTTCTTTGGAATAGTTGGATTAATTCAAAATTTCACCAAAAGTGCCTTAGTGCCCCTATATTTTCACATGCCTTCCTGTATTTGTCATATTCCTATTCCATCATGTTAGCCAATTTGATAAGTGTAAGGTGGGCACCTCAGAGTTGCTTTAATTTGCATTTTTCTAATCAATAGTGACTTCGAACATTTTCCCCACATAACTATAGATGATTTCTTCTTCTTAAAGCTTCCTGTTCATATCTTTTGACCATTCATCAGTTGGGGAATGGCCTTACTTTATAAATTTGGCTAATTTTTGATAAATGAGACCTTTATCAGATAAATTTACTAATTTTTTTCCAGTTCCCTGCTTTTCTTCTAATTCTTAATGCATTGATTTTGTTTAATAACTTTTAAAAATGTAATCAAAACTCTTCATTTTGCTCTCTATGATTCTCTCTCTCTCTCTCGTTTGGTCATAAATTCTTCCCTTATCCATGGATTTAATAGGAAAAATTACCAATGTTTCCCTAATTTGTTTATGATATCATCCTTTATGCCTAAAATGTACACATTTTGACCTTACTTTAGTCTTTATATGTATTTACTTGTTTTAGTAGAGGACTGACTCACTAGAACTATATCCGCCAACCAGCCTACATTTCACTTTTCTGGAGCACTAAAGACCTTGCTTCCTAAGTATCCATACCCCCTGGAACCTCCATTTTGTGAAGGGGCTGTGGCAGGCCTAGCTTCAGTCTTCTCTAGGCCATTCCTTATTTGTGGCCTTGTCACCATCCTGGGGAGTTTCATTGTTCCCCCAACTACCATTTTTCAATTCCCTTTAATTTGCCGTCTTCTCCCATTAGAATGCAAAGTCCACGAAGGCAGGTATAACTTTGTTTAGGCCTGTATTTTTATCCCTAGGGCTTAACATTGGGCTTGGCACATAGTATTTAATATTTGCTCCCTTCCTCCCTCTCTTCTTTCTTTCCTTCCTTCCTCCCTCTTTCCCTCTTTCCTTCCTTCCTTTCTTTTTTCCCTTCTCTTCCTTTCTTCTCTCCTTCCCTTCCCTCCCTCCTTCCTTCCTTTCCTTCTCACCCCTTCCCTTTCCTTTCCTTTATTATTTGCCCAAGTTCACACAACTAGTGACAGAATCATGATTTGGATGTGGGTCCTTTGATTTCAAACCCTGGGCTATTTCCATTTCCCTATGTGACTCTTACATGTTTGCAAAGAGGATCTGTTATTTCATCAGTACGGGGCACTCTTGTCTGACTCTCAGTCCAGATTTCATCCCTTGTAAAGAAGTTAAGGAGTTGAGTAAAACATGCACACATATATGTTAAGTGACTTAATCAAAGTCATACAACTCCAGAGGAAGAATCCTCTTGACTACAGGTTTTCCTGACTACAAACTCAGTACTTTAGCTATCATTCCATATTGTTCTATCACAAACATGATTTATTTTGCTTGGTCTTTATATCTACTAAAAGAAAAAGAACTGAGTTTAGCTGGGGATATTATTTCACACCTTCTAAAATTAAAAAAAAAATGCCCAGACCTGTGATTTTTCTGGGAGAAGGAACTTTTGCTAAGAACTTCATTTTATGGACTGAACAAGTTGTGGTATATGAATATGATGGGATACTATTGTTCTTTAAGAAATGATGAGCAGGTAGATTTCAGAAAAACTTGGAAAAACTTACATGAACTGACCCTGAGTGAAGTGAACAGAATCAGGACCAGTGCATCCAGTGACATTGTGTGATGATCAATTATGATAGGCCTAGCTCTTCACAGCAATACAATTATCCAAGACAATTCAAAAGACTCATGATGGACTATGCTACCCACATTCAGAGAAAAAAGTGATGGAGTCTGAATGCAGATTAAATTACACTATTTTCACTTTTTTGTTTTTGTTTTTGGTGGTTTTTCCCTTTTGTGCTTTTTTCTTTCACCATAAAACTAATATGGAAATATATTTAACATAACTGCACATATATAACTTATTGCTTACTGTCTTGGAGAGTGGGGAGGGAAAGGAGGGAGAGAGAAAAATTTGAAACTCACCATCTCATAAAAATTAATTTTGAAAACAATTTTCACATGTAATTGGAAAAAACAAAAAAACTATTTACAAAAAAGAAATTCCTTTTACTAATGCAGATTGGTAATTGATAGTTTATAATCTCATAATCTTCATGTTGAAAAGGTAATTGAGAGAAGTTAATTGATTTTCCCAAGTTTAAATAAACAATGAGCATGTGTTGAAGACTTGGCTTGAACTCTAGACAAATCTTCCTCACTCTGAGATTGGCCTTGTAAGCACTGTACCCCACTACTTCTTAGTATTATTTATACTATATCTGGCAATACTATACTTACTCCTTTTTAAATAAGTATATGTAACTTGCTTTTTTTCTGTAAAAGTAGAGGCCTTTGTACCCATAGGCCTCTACTTGTCAGACTCAGTGGCTATGCTAGCTAGTTTTGTGGAACTGCTTAATCTCCCTCCATCCCTTTACCTCTCTTTCTCTTATTTGTTATAAAGGTTGGCTTTTTAGAGCAGGAAGGGAGATATATGGAGATAAAGGTGATGTAAAAACCAAATATGTTAATACTCTTTTTTCAAATAAAAGAACAAGAAAGAAGGAATCAATGACTTGAGAAGCTTTGCTCACAAGGATATTTTTAAGAGTTTATATGTGAGAAACAATAAAAATGTTCCTCTTTTCTTGCATAGAAAATCCTGCATTGGAGGCAACCTTTAGAGCTCAGAAGTAGTGATTAAACTCTATGAAAAGGTTGAAGTTTCAAGCATTCACCTGTGTTTATACATGGCAGAACTTTCATAGGACTTGCATCCCCCTCCTTGGACCCTGACTTAGTTACCCATAACAGAAACTATAAAAAATGCACTATTGGTTAGAGAGAAGGCAACAAGAGATGGAAGAAAGGAGCAGGAAGAAGTAAGGGGCCCAGGGCTAAGAGGGAGGAAAGCCTTGCTGAGAATCTAGTAAGGAAAAAGGAGGCCCTGACCAATTCTCTTCTTGATGGCTGCATTGTTATTCAAGTGAAACCCTAGACTGAAAGAATCTTCATTTTTCTATTTATTTCCCAATTTATTGCATGTAGCCATTCTCATTACTTTCAAAGACTGAAGAAGGAAATTAGAATTGATAGGGCAATAAGAATTGATGGGAACTAAAGAAAAAGGGAATTTAGGGGGCAGAAAATGCCATAATCTCTAGAAAGAATTCAGTCTTGAATTTTGAGGAAGAAGAAAGGCACTCAGATTAACTCTTGGTTTTTGTGATCTTAGATTAGGTTCTAGGTGGAGCTACACTTAAGTGAGGAAAAGGGGGCTTTGCCTCAGAGTATGGACATGTAAATAGGTTTTTCCTCTCTATAGTAATGGACAATTCCACTCCTTTGCTGGAATAGATTGCAACATAAAACAACTAAGCCTTGATGCTTTCTCCCCTCCATGGTCTTTACCTGTAGTGCCCCAGTCTATGAAGGAAAGATGCACACTTCTTGTACTTTGCTACTATGCATCCTAAACCCTAGCAATTTTTCTCCAAGATGTAATAATTTTTTTTGCTAGCTTAAGGAATTTAGGATTAATCCAGGAGCAATGGCTTCTTAAGAAAGTCTTTAGGTTCTGCAGCAATAAGCAGAGGGAAGTCATTAATTCTTCAATTAGAACGTGCGTAACATCACCTAAAGGTTGAGAAGTTACAGGTCATACAAGGCACCTAACACAGACTTTTCTTTGAAAGAACATTGTGGCAGAGGAGAGAGGGACCTAAATTTGGAGTCCAAAGCCTTTGTCAGGATGACCCTGGGCCTTTCTCTGAATCTTTCTAGAGTTTAAGTTTAAGTTCCTCGTTTAAAAAAAAATGAGACAGCTAGACTGGAAGGGTGCTAAAGCCTCTTCCCGACCTACACTTCTGATCCTATTATACTACCATTAAAAAAGGAACCTTTTCTAATGGAAAAGTCAAAGAAATAATGGTTCATCAACCAATATTGTACGGCTACATCAACCAAAAAAGATATCAGGAAGTGCAACACTATTGCTTAAAGGGCTGTACAAAGGGCCAAGTATCTTTATAATTTTTAATCCCATAAATTTCTTAAGAACATATGCCATACTCTGGGATAAGCTTCACAATACATATATTAAAGCTATACAAAGAAAGAAAATTAACATATATACAAAGGTGGAACTAGACAGTTCTTGTCAACCAAAGGTTTAGATTCTAAAATGAAGAGGGGGAAAACTTTTGGATGTTTTCTGCCACAATTCACAAGAAAAAAAATTGCATTTTTGCTCTAAATCACTATTGGTCAGAGAAATGCAATTAAGACAACACTGAGGTATCACTATCTGCCTCTCAGATTGCCTAAGATAACAGAAAAAGATAATGATGAATGTGGAGGGGTTATGGAAAAAATGGGGACACTAATACATTGTTGATGGAGTTGTGAATTGATCCAACTGATGTAATATAGCTTCTAGGGGAGATAGCAATGATTTTGAGGTCCCCCTACCTTAGAGAGCTATTGCTCTAACAATCTGTCCATCAATGACTGTAAGGGTCTTCTGGCCTAGGATTAGTTATCCTGAGATTCTTTAACCTTAGTAAAGTGCTAGTGCTCTGACAATCTTTCTGTCAATGTTTGTAAAGTTTTCTGGCCTTAGGATAGTCCTAGATCTGCTAACCAAAGTGATAACCACATTCCTGAGAGCATTCCTCAAACCAACCTGAAAGCCATAAAATTAGCAAATAAATAACATGAAGCTCAGATTCAACTCTTTCCTATGAATCTATCTCCTTTCTCTCAGTTTCTTTTTAATGTCTACTGGAGTTTAGCCCACTTCAATTAGCATTATAATTCCAATAAACTCTGCCCCTTGATTAGGAAATAGGTTCCAGCCTGCAAATTCTTTTGAGACACCTCACTGATCTGTGTGTGATCCCAAACTTTTGGAGTCCCTTTCCAATCTCAACACAACTATTCTGGAAAGCAATATGGAACTATGCCCAAAGGCTATCAAACTGTGCATACCCTTTGACCCAGCAGTGTTTCTACTGGGCCTATATCCCAAAGAGATCTTAGAGGAGGGAAAGGGCCCCACATGTGCAAGAATGTTTGTGGCAGCCCTTTTTGTAGTGGCTAGAAACTGAAGGGATGCCCATCAATTGGAGAGTGGCTGAATAAATTATGGTATATGAATGTTATGGAATATTATTGCTCTGTAAGAAACAACCAGCAGGACGATTTCAGAAAGGCCTGGAGAGACTCACATGGACTGATGCTAAGTGAAATGAGTGGAACCAAGAGATAATTGTACATGGCAACAAGAGTATACGATGATCAATTCTGATGGATGTGGTTCTCTTCAACAATGATGTGATTCAGGCCAGTTCCAGTGGTTTTATGATGGGGAGAGCCATCTGTATCCAAAGAAAGGACTGTGGGAACTGAGTGTAGATCAGAACACAATTTCACTTTTTGTTTTTTGCTTGCATTTTGTTTTCTTTCTCATTTTTTCCCTTTTTGATATGATTTTTTTTGTACAGCATGATAATTGTGGAAATATGAGTAGAATTGCATATGTTTAACATATATTGGGGATTACTTGCCCTCTAGGGGAGGGGAATGGGAGGAAGGAAGGAAGAAAAAAATTTGGAACACAAGGCTTTGCAGGGGTGAATGTTGAAGACATGCATATGTTTTGAAAACAAAAAGCTTAAAAAAAGGAAAAAAAATATCTGCATTTCCCTTTAGGTCCAACTTAGCCACTTGCAGATGACAACCACCAGCTGGTATCAAATGTTTTCAGGCCCTAATAATTTGGTAAAGAAACCATATGAATCCAGTTAAAGTCCCAGCCCTTGCTTCCAGAGATATGGTTGTATCATTATTTTGAAACAAGAGTAAATTAGACTTGGTTTCTTGTTAATAAAATGGCTACAAAATAAGCCCATGTATCTCCATTAATCTCAAGAATGGAGCACAGACTTTAAATGTCATTATCATATTAATGAAAAATTAAGGTTGGGAGCCATAGCACACCATGAATAATCTCAGTGATATAATATTAAACACAGAGAAAAATCTGGCCTTTCAGTGCTTCGGGACTTCATACCAATAACAAACATGACCAGCCCACAATGGTCATGTTAGAAATGTTTGTGATGTTATGAGACCAAATGCATTTTAAATTTTAAAAAAGTAATTGTGGGTCTGTGACTGAGCCCAAGATTCTTCAGACTCTTTAAAATTCTTCTCATAGGATGATATAGGACTTTAGGCTCAGAGATGCAGAGCTGGAAAAGGCACCTAGTCTAACACCCCAGATGAGGAAATGGAGATCCACAGAAGGTAACTGGCCTAAGGTCACACAGGTTGTGTGAGGGGCAAGATCTGAACCCAAGTCCTCTCTCTTCAGGCTGGTATTCTTTTTATTTTGCAATGCTACCTTCCTACCTACAATCACAGAATCTCATGACCCAAAAGATCATCTAGCCCAATCCACTCATTTTACAAATGAGGAAACTGAGGTCGAAGAGATTAAAGGATCATGGTTCTAGAACTGGAAGAGGCCTCAGACTCCAGCTACTCCAACTCTTATTTTACAAATCAGGAAACTGAGGCCTGGGTGGGGGTGGTGTGGGGAAATGTATGATTCAAGGTTAAAGAGACAGCGAGCATTAGGTATTTATTTACACCTTGAGTCCTTTGATTCAAGAATCAATAGTTTTCCCCTCTACTGTTTCACAGATGTTATTGTGATCTTAAACACACTGTCAATGTTCTGGGAGGGGATGAATAATTTTCTACTTGTGGGTCATTGAACTGCTGGAAACTGAGAGAAAAAATGCAAGGGGCCTACACACTCATATGCATACTTGTTATTTCATTAAATGATTCAGTCTAAATAAATAAGATGCCACTTTTTTGGCCTTTTCCTAAGTATATATAGATGGTATTAATAGCATTTTAATATTAAATGTATATATAAATAGCACATAATATATGTGATATTAAATATCACATATATTATATATCATATCTATATATAGAGAGCAATTATTGGATAATAAACTCATTTATTATCCAGTTCCACTGAATTCCTTACCTACACTAGTTTTACTTGAACAAATCTTTTATTTATTTATTTTTGCTGAAGCAATTGGGGTTAAGTGACTTGCCCAGGGTCACACAGCTAGGAAGTGTTAAGTGTCTGAGGCCAGATTTGAACTCAGGTCCACCTGACTTTACGGTTGGTGCTCTATCCACTGCACCACCTAGCTGTCCTATTTATTTATTTTTTAAAGTGTAATCAAGATTGTCCATTTTACCTTCTGTGACTCTGTGTCTAGTCTGGTGATGAACTCTTCTATACAAGGATTTGAGAGGCAATCTCTTCCTTGTTCTAATTTGTTAATTAAGTGACCTTTTAGTAGGTTTTTGTGAGTCTGTTTTCAAAATCAATGAATATTAATAGTGATGTATGTGCCTATATGGGCCATGCATGAAAGGAAGGCTGGTGCTTGTGGAATCTAGGGATGGTAAAAAGGGGTTTTTATATCTGAAGAGACTGGAAGCCACCAGAAAAGCTAAAGGTTGGGAGCTGACCAGGCTGATATTCTTGTTTGTTCTATTTCTAGCTCATAATAAAACAAAGAATCACCAGCTTCCTACAAAACACAGCTTAGGAGCCACCTCTCACACAATACTGCTCCTCATCTTCCCTACCTTCCCTCTTGTCCCTAAAGTACTTAATGATTCCTTCCACCTGAAGTACTATGTATATATTGTATTTGTCCACATTTATCCCCCACTGATAGTTAATTTCCTTGAAGGTAAGGGCTAATTTTTCTTTTTGGTCTTTTCATCTTTATCTTTCATTTTGCCTTGGACATTTTGGGGGGCTGTTTAATGCAAGGAACTCCTGGTATGAAAATTCCCTTTAATAATATAAACCAGCAAGTCATCTATAACTTTTCATCCTAAAGAGTTGCCTGGGCCACTGAGGGCCTAAGTGCCTTCTCTAGAGTGAGGAAGCCAGTATACCGAACAAAGAGTACATCTGAAGCCAAATCCCAAGGCTGGCCACACTGCTTCCATCTGAATTGCACACAGTAGGTACTTAAGAAAGGTTTGCAGAATTGCAAGTGACTACAATACAGAGCACAATAAAGTAGCACTACTCATTCAGCTGATGGTATGCTATAGATATTTTACTCTCTAGAGTAATAAAAATACACAAAAACATTGTTGGAATATCATAGTACGAAGTATTAACAGGTATTGATAATTAAATGTAAGCTTACAGGGATTATAATTTGTTTTACCATTTGTATGAATCTTTTATAGCCTTAGGTATGAATAAAGTCACTGGTGCATAGTGAGTGTTTAATAAATACTTGTTCTTTCATTGATTGATTTGTGGCCCTACCCACAGTTCCATCTTCTATTTCCCAGACTTTTCATTCATTGTCTTTCCCTCTCTTCACTTCTGACTCATACAATCTTCTTCATTCAAGATGCAGCTCAAGTACTACTTTCTACCTGAATCCTTTTATTATTCTCTAATTGCTGATGTTTACATTATTTTTTTATATTTATTCTTTAATATTTATACATATATTTATGGAAACTCTTTGACTTCCAAGGATTGTTTCAGTTTTTGTATTTGTGCCTTGCATAGAGGAATCACTTAATAAATGTTTAACAATTGGTTGCTTAAACAATAATATAATAAGGTAGCACAGCATTTACCACTGGAGTAGTTGTTGCCATAAACACGGATTGGATTATCCTTACAACTCTAAATCTAAGATGCTTAGATCCCATATTGATTTCCTAATTTGCAGGCACAGCAGCTGCATTTGAAATCTTTGATGGGGTGAATAAAGGGAGGTGCTGGAATTAGATCATATAGCTCATGAGACCCAGTGTGAGCATTGCCACTTTGGAAACCTTTAAATATTACAATCAGAATATGATTTAATATTTTGTTAATTGTCTAGATTTAAGAAAGTGATAGAGAAATATTAACAACAGAAATTACATTTAAAAATATAACTCCCCTATCCCCAAAGAGCTGGTTGTTAAATATTTAGTAGCACATCTAATACAGAGGTGGGAATCATGACCACCTCTCCCAACATTCCTCTCCAAACAATTTTAAAATAACTCCTTAAAACAAATTTTAAAGTGGTAGGGTCAATAAAAGTCAGAGTGAGAGAATTTTCCAGCCTTAAACAATTTAGGAAGTAGGCATAAGAGATCTGTGATACCAGGATACAGGCTGGCTGGGAGTATAGCAGGATCATTAGTGGTGAGTCTTGTAGGTGGCTGGGCAGTTGGGGCTAGCAGCAGCAGCATCTTTGGGAACTCTCAGTCCAGAGATTGTAAGGGGGTAAGACAAAGGATCAGAAAAGAGCCCTTTGCTGACACTGATGTTGACTGGCACCTTTATTATTAATATGCAATTCTAGGGCCCAGAGTAGTGACAGTACTTATGAATGCAGGAGAGCAGGGGCTTTTTCTAGATAAAGGCCAGATCACCAGCCAGGAGAGCAGTGAATACTTCTGAATCACACCATATTGGAAGCACTGAAAACTTGCACACCCACAGAACTAACTCTAAAAATAGTAGCATGGAAAATCCTGAAGCTTGGGACAATAACTCCCTACTATGAATGAGCAGAGTCCATCTTTAACATAAAGTTTGAAGTCAAGAAATAGGTTGGAAAAATGAATGAACAATAACAACAAAAACTGGATCATCATACAAAGCTACATCAATGGCAGGGAGGACCAAGACATAAATAATGTGAAAACATTTACAAGAAAAGCCTCAAAGGAAAAATGCTAATTAGATCAAAGCACAATAAGAATTCCTGAAAGAGTTAAAGAAATAATAGTGGTAGAAGAAAAACTGGGAAAAGAAATGAGAATGATAGAAGAAAATTATGAAAAGATAATTAACATCTTTGTAAAAGAGGCATAAAAATACTGAAGAAAATAACATCTTAAGAAACCAGAATTGCCCTAATGACAAAAGAGGCACAAAAAGGTACTGAAGAAAAGAAAACCTTAAAAAGCAGAACTGACCAAATGGAAAAGGAGGTACAAAAGCTCATTGAAAAAAATAATTCCTTAAAAATTAGAATTGGACAAATGGAATCTAATGACTCCATGAAACATCAAAAACCAATAAAATAAAGTGAAAAGAAGGAAATGATATAAGAAAATGTGAAATATCTCATCAGAAAAATACTAATCTGGAAAATAGATAAAGAGATCAATTTAAGAATTACTGAACTACTCAAAAGGCTAGATTTAAAAAAAGCCTTGACATAATATTTCAAATAATTATCAAGGATAATTAGTCCTGAGATGTTAGAACCAGAGGATAAAATAGAAATTGGTAAGAATCCAGTGATTACCTCCTGAAAGAAATAACAAAATGAAAATTCTCAGGAATATTATAGCAAAATTTCAGAGCTCTCACATCAATGAGGAAATATATAGATGCATATATATGTATAATATTTTAAATAATAGCTTTTTACTTTAAAAATACGCAAAGATAGTTTTCAACATTCATTCTTGCAAAACACTCAAGAAGCCACAATCAAGAATAATCTTTAAGAAAAATTTTTAAAAAGTATATTTAATGAAATAGAGGACTTTTAAGCATTCCTGAAATAAAGAACAAAGCTAAATAGGAAGTCTGATGTTCAAATAGAAGACTCAAAGGAAGAATAAAAAGGTAATCTTGAAAGAGTAATCATAAAAGATTCAATAAATTTGAACCGCTTATATTCTTTATGGGAAGAAGATATGTGTAACTCTTAAGAACTTTCATGATTATTAGGACAGTCTTCTATATAGAGGATTATGTTGGGGGTAATCCCCCTCCCCCCCCACACACACACGAAAGAGTGAGAGACAAAAGGAGAGACAGAATGGGGAAAACTTTTTCATATAAAAGAAATGTGCAAGGAAGAACTTTTATAGTAGAAGGGAAAAATGCACATACACATAAAATTTACCTTAGTACAGAAATATGACGGGAAAGGAATAAGAGATATGTGGGAGGAGTGATAAAAGCAAGGGCAGAATAAAGGAAGCAGTGGTCAGGGAAAAAAATTTTGAGAAGGGACAGGATGAAAAAAAAAGATACATTGAAGAAAACAGGATGGAGGGAAACAGTTTTCACAGTAATAATTGTGAATATCAATGAAATGAGCTAACCCATAAAAAAAAGCAGAGAACAGAATGGATTAGAAACTAGAATCTGACAATATGTTGTTTATAAGAGACACACTTGAAACAGAAAGATACACACAGAGTTAAAATAACGATCTGGAGAAGAACCTATTATGCTTCAGCTGAAGCAAAGCAATTATAATCTCAGATTAAAACAAAAACACAGACCTAATTAAAAGAGATAAATCAGGGAAACTAGATTTTATAAAAAGATTCCCTAGACAATGAAGTAACATAAAAAAATTTACAGTAAGCTTCTCTTATAACAGCCTTCTTTCTCAAGTATAAAGAGAATCCAATTTATAAAATTAAGTCCAATTTATAAAATTAAGAGTCATTTCCCAGTTGGTAAAAGGTCAAGAGATATGAACAGGTAGGTTTCAGAAGAAAAAAAATCAAAGCTATTTGTGACTACATATGTCTATATTTATGACTATAAATGTTGAAAAAGATGATCTGAAGCACTATTGATCAGAGAAATGCAACTTAAACAACTCTGAGCTATCAATTCACACTTAACAGACATGACAAATGCTTGAAGGGATGAGAGAAAATAGGCACTCTACTAAATAAATAAAAATAGGATTATAATGATGACTGATTAGAAAGCATTTGGATATTCTGATCAACACAATCCCAAAGTATATGTAATTAAAAAAAAAAGGCTAGCCACTTTCAGAGAGAAAACTGATAAATTCTGAGTGAAAAGTGAAGTATAATTTCCCACTGTAGGTGTATGTGGGTATATACATGTGTGTATATATATATACATATATATATGTATATATGTATATATATATATAAACACAGCTTTTTTGGTAATATGGCTAATATAGAAATGTTTTGCATGATTTCACATGTATAATTGATATACTGTTTGCCATCTTAGTGGCTGGGTAGAAGTGGGAGGGAAAGAGAGAATCTGGAACTCAAAATTTAAAAAGAAAAGAAGATTAAAAATAAATAATAAAACTTTTTTTTAAAAGAAAAATATTTAGCAGCATACCCCTGAGCTGTGACTCTGAATTTATGAGGTTTTTTTTTTAACAGCATTCTTTATTCAGGAAGCATCAGATTCACCCAGCTTTACCTGGGAAGTCACAAAATAAAGCTTGTGAAACCTCCAGGGAGCCCCTATGTCTGAAGAATGCAGTTGCATGATGAAATATTCAACATCCGGCTAACTTCTGGTTCTCAGAATACAAATCTTTTGTGGATCTAGAAAAGGCCATTTCATTAAAACAGAAACCATGATCTTTTGATTCAGAAAGGAACAGAGGGAGGAAATGATTAGTCATTTCCAAGACTTGAGAGGAGTTAGATTCTTTGTTGCTGTTGCTGCTCCTCAATGTGAAAACTCAGGAAAATAGAAGAGGGAGGAGAAGATGAGAGAAGTGTGAAACATAAACAAAAATAATATCTATGTTAGCCAAGAAGAGGAGAGATGATTTTAAAAACTCAAAAGCAAGACTTAGAAGGGATTAATCAATGGGGATAACAAAGGGTTTCTTGCAGCCTCCGTCAGTTGAAAAATGATAGATTTAAGTTCCAGGAGTTTTCCTTTCTGAAGCAATGATTATAGATTGAGGTGGAAGGCCATCAAATAGGGAAAACTGAGGCCTGTGACCTTACTTTTCTGACTTTGGACAAGTCAGTTTAATCTCTTCAAGCCTCAGTTTCTTCATCTGTAAAATGGACTATATGACCTGTAGTATCCCTTCCAACTCTAGACTGACGATTCTTCAAGGAAGGATTATCTTTTCCCAAAGGCCACCAATATCCACAATATCCAATATCCAAATTCTCTGAGCTACCTCATTTTCTTCTTGGAAAAGTTTCATACCCATATTTCTCTTGTTTTTAGAAATTTTAATGTTTCCACATCAGGAAAAACATCTTGGATAATTCTACTGGGGCTCTTCCTTCAACCTGGCCAAAATCCAGGTTTGCTCAAAGGGTCCCAAGATCCCATCTGTGGTTTTGAGCTGTACGTATCCACTTATGGGACAAAGATGAAGCCCTCCACCTCCAAAGCAGCCAACCTTAACAAAAGTAAAATCAAAGGCTTTGACTATATTCTTGTGCCTTAGGAAGATTTATTGGGGGAGAGCCAGCAAAAGACAGTCATGTTGTAAAGGGCTTTGATTACAGATTTAGAGTTAGAAAAGATTTAGAAGCTGCTAGTATAACACCTCCATTTGGTAAATGAGGAAACTGAGGCTGGCTCAAGGTTGTACAGGTAGTAACTGATAAAGGTAAGCATCAAAGCCAAATCCTCTGCCTGGGAATTCACTGATGTGTCCACTGTACCACGCCACCTTCCTCCCTCCCTCAGAGGGCTCAGGATGCACTCCCATGGTACAGCCAATAGTACTTGACCCTATCCTTCAATCTCTGTAAGAGGAGCAGGCAGAGAAGAGCAGTGGTCAGGAAAGATGGATCCTGCAATGGAAATCAGCACAGTAGGAACCTGAGGTATCCTTGACTGGGAAAATTAAGAGGTCATTGGAAAGCAGCTTGGATGAAGCTCAGAGGTGATTGGCTAGAAGACAAGCTTTGGAATAAGGGTTCTTAAATTTTCTCTTATCATTCTTTGGGTAGTCTAACAAAATCTAAAGATTCTTTCTCCTTTGCATAAAATAAAATACTAAGGATTACAAAGGAAACCAATTATGCTGAAATATATTTATGAAAATATTCTTTAAAATACAAGTTTATATAGCCAAGAATAAGAATCCATGTTCTAGAAGGAAGCATGCGTCCTTCTCAATTAGCACCTAAAACTCCAGTAACTGCACCCTAGTTACAGCTGTGCTCTTGACTCCTCCAAAGATGGAAGACCAACACCATAGGAAGCTAAGGGGAGCTGTTTTGTATATACTACTAGCTCCCTGCCATCTGCACAAGCCCCAGAGACCAAACCAATAAATATTTGAAACCACCTGGTCAAAGGTCCATGGAACTGGAGCAGTCCACTTTGACTCTTGTCATGGAAAAGCCCACAGAAGTAGATTCTATAGACAATGTCACATTACCAAAATGCATTTCATGGGATTATAAATCTAGGGCTGGAGATGACATTAGATGGTCCAACCTTCCCATTGTACTGATGAGGAAATGGAGGCCCAGGGACACGTCCAAGGTTACACAGGATGGAAGTTGGAGAGACAAGATTTGAACACAACTCCTTCGACTCTAAACTCAACAATCTTTGCATGGTGTCATGATTCTGAGCATCCTAGGCCAGTAAAGTACAGTCAAATGAAGCAGTTAACAATAAATGAGTATCTTCATTGTAAAAACTTCTTATCTTTTGGAGGACTATGTGTATATCTTACATCTTTTTATTCAGATGCTCACCTCCTTCTCCATTTGCAAGCCTTCTGCTCTGATATTTCTTTCAAACACTTCCCTTTTTTCAGTCTGTGGGTTGGTTTTCCTGTACACAAGGATGTAGTCAATCCGACATTTTCCATCTCTAAAATAAAGCCCATTGGATCTGTTTTTCTCTGGTGCTACCTGTACAAAAAGAAAAGAATCCATTTAAGAACAAAGACCGAGACTCAACATCTGTGAGAAGTTATGCAGAGGTTAAGTAAAGAAATAAAAATAAATAAAGTACACCCTCCCTGTCCCAATCAATACAAACACTCTAATGATGCCTGGGACTTGCTGTCCGCCCTGCAACCGAGCTCTCCGAGAGTGCGGCTTCCCACAATTAGAATGTCAGCTCCTGGACAGCAGAGACCATTATTCTTTTCTGTCTAAATCATTGTAGCTTACTCAGCACAGGGCTTGGCACACGGAGAATGCCTAATGAAGGCTTTTGTCCCAATTTCTACCCCCACATGACACACGTTTGTGTAGCTTTATACACGTATGCAGGCATGTGCATATAACTGTAACAACTAGAAAAGATCAGTACCATTTTTTCTGGCTTCTGAAGTTCATTGTCATCGAATGCTTCAGTGACAAAACCCGGAATGGGGCGCTACTGAAAATTTGGTAGATTATAATCAAATTTTGCAGAGAGAGAGTTTTTTATGTTAAAGTTTTGCCAATGTTTTTTGTTTTCACAGTATAGTCATTTCCTGATACTAGTGCCCTTATCTTTATCCATTAGACTCATTCTTGTAACAAATAAAAGTAGCCATGCAAAGTCCAACAAGAGAGCAACTACATTGTGCACCTTACCTACCATTTCACACCCATAGCCCCCCACCTCTTTATAACTGAAACTGGAATATGAAGAGTACAAAGGGGACCCTGAAGTGCTGGGACCAATTCAAGGGGAGCACCAGCTTGTACTTGTGAGGAACAGATGGCACGTGGGCAGGACCTTGAAGGCAGAATCTCTGATCTGGATTCTCCCTCACCAATTCCAGAGGAAGGAGGTGAGTTGTATGATTTGTGGTCTGGTACTGAGACAGATCGTCACAACCACCCAGAGTGGCACTGTCTCCCAGTGTTGTTTCCATTAACTTGACTGCTGTCATGGCAGGTGGTGCTTCTCCGGGCTCTGCTTACTTCCCTCTGTACCAGTCATTACATGAACAGGATGGAGGGGACAGCTGGGTGGTGCAGTGGATAGAGCTCTGTGACTTCAGTGCCAACCTCAGGTACTACTAGGTAGTGACTCTCAGCAAATCATTTAACTTCTGTTTGCCTCAGTTTCTTCATCTGTAAAATGGGATAATCAAAGTACCTACCTCCCAAAGTTGTTGTTAGGATCAAATGAGGCAATAACTATAAAGTGGTTAGCATAGTGCCTGGCACATAGTATGTACCATATTGTTGTTATTATTATTATAATGCTCACCTCTACCTCTGGCAAGTCTAGCTAAGCAGGAGCATGGGATTTAGCATTTGGCAGCAGAGAACAAGTGATTTTCTAAAGTTATTCATCGGGGGAAGCTAAATGATGCAGTAGATAGAGCACCAGCCCTGGAGGCAGGAGGACCTGAATTCAAATCCAGACTCAGATACTTGATACCTACTGGTTGTGTCACCCTGGCCAAGTTATTTAATTCTTGGTTAAAGGATTGACTCCTCCTCTACCCACCAACCCTCAAATATAAAATAAAGAAACTTCAAAAATAAAAGTAATTCATGAAGGAAATAAGCATACCAGGTATTCAAGAGTTATTGAAACTGTCCTTTCGTACACATCACAATCAAAAATTCCCCTTTTTGGAGAAGTCACAGAGTTTCCTAAGCAAGAGCCATTTGTTAGGTAAGTTTGGGAGGAAATTCTCATTTGGACATAGAGGTAGTGTGACCTAGGGGATAAAGAACTGGCCTTGAAACTAGGAAAAGCAAGTCAGATTTCTGATACACACTGGCTGGAAACCTTTGATCAATCATTCAAGGCAATTCTTAATGTCTACAAATTGCAGAAAAGGTGCCAACTTGCAGTAGTGAAGGAAGTTTCCTGATGTGGAGTTCTTTGGACTACGGAAATCATAGGCTGGATAATCATTCCTATTCCTATTTCATTTGGTGTGGGTTGGACTTAATGGCCTCTGAAATCTCTTCTTACTCTCACTAATCCTTCGACTCTGAGATTACAAAGGTAATCAATCTTTTTTGAGTTTTTTTTTTGAATGGATAATATTTTCTTTTTAAAAAATAGTATTTAATTTTTGCCCCAAATATGTATAAAGACAATTTTTAGCATTCATTTTTAGTGTTTTCTTTTTTAAATGGTTTTTTCAACCAATAATAAATGCCCACTAACTATTTTGGGTAATAGTATAGGGCAATCTATTAAAAGTGGGTATGGTCTTCTATAAGTAAGCATTTATTAAGCATCATCTATGTACAAGGGGACATGGTTTAGTGGACAAAGAAACATCCTCAAAGCCTAGAAGACCTGCATTGAGATCTGGCCTTGACATGATGGTGACTGTATGAATTTGGGCATGTCACTTGACCAGTCTTTATATGTAATCCCTTCCAATTAGAAACTGTGTAGAAGGTACTGACTTACATCACTAGATGAACTTGTTCTCATCAGGGCCTTTATTCCTTTTATTAAGGTAATGAATGACAAGCTGGGGCCCTACACTAAGCTCTTTATAATGTAAGGAATTTGGCTAAGTGCTAGGAGGTATAAATATAAAAAATGATAAAATAAATGAAGACTTTGATCTCAAAGTCTTTATGTTTTTGTGTTTTCCTGGAATTTAGATTTAAATATCAAAAATGTAAGTTGTCACATATTAGCTAAGTAGGAAAACCCCACCACGGTTTTAGCCCATGGAAGTCTTAGTAAATAGAATTCTGAAGTAATAATCAAACACAATAGTTTTTTTTTTTTTTGCTTGGTTATTTTTTTTCCTCATTTTTACCCTTTTTGATCTGACTTTTCTTGTACAACACAATTTATATGGAAATATGTGTAGAAGAACTGCACATGTTTAACCTATATTGGATTGCTCGTTGAGAGGGGGAGGGAGGAGAAAAATTTGGAAGACAAGGTTTTGCAAAGGTGAATGTTGAAAATTATCTTTGCATGTATTTGGGAAAATAAAATATTACTTAAAAAAGCTCAAAAGAAAAAAAGAATCAACAACAATAATACGATAAGTGACATTCATATAGGCCTCTAAAGTGTACAAAATACACTGTATGCATTAACATCAGATCCTTGAGGACAAGAACGGATTCAGTTTTTCTCTTAGTAGCTTTAGAGTCCAGCTCAGTTCTACACACACCACAGGTACTTAATACAAATTTACTGACATGTTCCACAAAACAACCTGGTAAGGTATATCTTCCAAGTATATTGTCCCCATTGCACAGAGGAAGAAACTAATGTTGGAGCTATTAAGTGAACTGTCTATTGTAATCTTCACAGGGGATGAAAAGTACTTCAATTTTGCTTTGGTAGCTGCAATGTTTGGTAAATACTAAGTGCAGGAACTTGTTGAGTTCTTACATCTGTGAGAGAGGATTCAAATCTAGATCTTCCTGTCTCCAATTTCAACACCATGGTGAGAAGAATAAAATTTTAAAAAATTTGTAAGACCTTTAGAAGTTGGATCTCCAAAGGACAGCATTTTATTCAACAGTAAGAGAAGTACTTAGAATAAGAATCTGGAGAAAATTTCCTTCCACCATTCACCTTGTAGGGCTATATGCCCAACAGCATAATTGTTGGATCAAAAAAGATGAGCAAATGAGTGATTTTTCTTAATAATTCCTGTTTTTCTGAATGCTTGGATGAACCCATATTTCCACCAACAGTGTATATGCTCATTTTTGAGGTGAGTGAAAAAAAGAAAGTGGCAGAAGACAAATGAGAATAATCTGTTAGTTACATGCATACTTGATAATCTAAATTTTGAAGGAGGAAAATAATAAAGTCATGCGAGATGGGTGTTCTACTGACTGTCCATTACTCATACATGTATTCACTACAGTGGTATATGAAAACTTCACAGAGACAAAATCTGGATAATGAGGCATACAACTGAGCTAATATTTATTTTGCCAAAATGACATTAGACAGATGGAACTAATTCACACAGTAATTACAATGATTTTCTGGATTGCATAGGCACATGGAAATAAAGGTGGCCTTAAGAAAACAATTGTTGAGTATGAGTTATATGCAAAGCTAGATGGTGTAGTGGATGGAGCACTAGCTGTGGAGTCAGGAGGACCTGAATTCAAAATAGGCCTCCAATGCTTACTAGCTATGTGACCCTGGGCAAGTCACTTAACCCTGTTTGCCTTAGTATTCCCAGCTGTAAAATGAGCTGGAGAAGAAAATGGCAAACTGCTCCAGTACCTTTGCCAAGAAAACCCCAAAGGGGTCATGAAGAGTCAAACACAACAATAACATATGCAAAGCATTTTTGTTGGGTTAGGGGATAGTACTAAGGAAGTTTAAGACTTTCTATTCTATTCTATTCTGGTAGAGATTACTACAGTGAACAATCAAATGGCCAATCAACACACACCCATTTAAAAGAAGCTTTCTTCATAGAAATTAGATTTTAGTAAGTGGGAATGGGACAAATTGACTATGTTCCCACCAAAAGGTTCTTTCCATCTCATTATGAGAGAGAGAGAAATGGAAGCATCTTTCAAGTCACTTAGACCTACCTCTTCAATCAGCAACTTAGGCCTTCAAAATCAAAGTGATTGAGTAAACATCATACAATTGAAAAGTAGAATTTAAACTTACTAGGTCATACAATTAGTAAGTCTCCCTAATTAAAATGTAAGTTTGTTGAGGGCAGGGAACTGTTTCACTCTTGTTGTGTTCCCAGAACTTACAGTATTTGGCACATAGTAAGCAGCTAACAAATGCTTGTTCATGGATTAATTACTTGAGTCATAAACCTAGAATATGAAGGCAGGTCCTTTGATTCTAAACCCAGTTCACTATTATACTACAATGCTTCTCCATAATTGGTTGACTGATTACCTGGGAAGAGGTCTGTGCATTTATTCTTTGAAAAGCAGTTTCAAAGTATTTTCATGATCATAAATAGTCCATAAGTTATGGAGGGAAAATAAATAAACAAAATTTAAAAACAAAGAATGCTAATAAACTTGTTGGAGTTATGAATTTATTCATGATACTTCTGGAAAACAATTGGGAATTATGCAAGAAAATGGTTCAGACATTCATACCTTTTGATACAATCACCATATTATTAGGCATATACCTCAAAGAAACCAATGACAGACAGAAAGATAAAAGAAAATACTCATAGTGCATCTCTGAGGTGGCAAAAACATACAACTATAATGTGAATGTTCATCTATTGGGGAACAGCTGGACTAGTTGTGATATGTGAAGATAATGGAATATTACTGCAAGTATTATTATTATGGGCAGTAATTCAGAGAAGCGTTGGAAGGCTTTCATGAATTGATGAAGGGCAAGGTAAATAGAACCAAGAGAAGAAATAGCTACAATGATGGCCAGAAAAATGAACTCAGATTCATTACAGTAAATAAGTTCTAGAGAAGAAGATGGAGAAAAGAAAAGATACAGGCAGTGACAGGTGCAGAAAGCAGCATGCTTTGTCATAACAAGGGTGGCTTCAGTGGTGGTGATGAGGGAAAGGGGAAGAGCATGTATTTAGAAATGAGGGTAAGTCTAGGCATAAAGAATGATATTATAAACAAATTAGAACAATGTAGGATGGTTTACCTCTCAGACCTGTGGAGGGGGAAGGAATTTGTGACCAAAGAAGAACTAGAGGTCATCATTAATCACAAAATAGATAAGTTTGACTATATCAAGTTGAAAAGTTTTTGTACAAACAAAATGAATGCAGACAAGATTAGAAGGGTAGCAGTAAACTGGGAAAATATTTTTACATCCAAAGGTTCTGATAAAGGCCTCATTTCTAAAATATATAGAGAATTGACTCAAATATATAAGAATTCAAGCCATTCTCCAATTGACAAATGGTCAAAAGATATGAACAGACAATTTTCAGACGAAGAAATTGAAACTATTTCCGGTCACATGAAAAGGTGCTCCAAGTCACTATTGATCAGAGAAATGCAAATTAAGACAACTCTGAGATACCACTACACACCTGTCAGATTGGCTAAAATGACAGGAAATGATAATGATAGCTGTTGGAGGGGATGTGGGAAAACTGGGACACTGATACATTGTTGGTGGAACTGTGAACGGATCCAACCATTCTGGAGAGCAATTTGGAGCTATGCTCAAAGAGTTATCAAACAGTGCATACCCTTTGACCCAGAAGTGTTTCTACTGGGCCTATATCCCAAAGAGATTTTTAAGGAGGGAAAGGGACCCACATGTGCAAAAATGTTTGTGGCAGCCCTTTTTGTAGTGGCAAGAAACTGGAAATTGAAAGGATGCCCATCAATTGGAGAATGGCTGAATAAATTATGGTATATGAATGTTATGGAATACTATTGTTCTGTAAGAAATGACCAACAGGAGGATTTCAGAGAGGATTGGAGAGACTTGCATGAACTGATGCTGAGTGAAATCAGCAGAACCAGGAGAATATTATACACAGCAACAAGACTATACGATGATCAATTTTGATGGACATGGTTCTCTTCAACAATGATGTGATTCAAACCAGTTGTACTGCGATGAAGATAGTCATATACATCCAGAGAGAGGGCTGTGGGAACTGAGAGTGAACCACAACACAGCATTTTAACGCTTTCTGTGAATATTTCCATGCATTCTGTTTTCCTTCTTAGGTTGTTTTTTTTTCTTCTTCTCTTTCTAGATCTGATGTTTCTTGTGCAGTAAGATAACTGTATAGATATGTATACATGTATTGTATTTGTCATATAATTTATCCTATCTAGCATGTATTAGATTACCTGTCATCTAGGGGTGGGGGGCAGGGGGAGGGAAAGGAAAAGCTTTGGAAAAAAAAAGTTTTTTTTTTTGCAAAGGTCAATGTTGAAAAGTTACTCATATGTTTTGCAAATAAAAAGCTTTATTAAAAAAATAAAATAAAAAAAATAGAAATGAGGGTAAGGTTTTAAAAAAGGAAGGAAAAGGAGTCAATTAAAATGAAAAACAAAACACTAATTCACAAATAAAATATTCTTTACTCTCAAATGAATTCAATATTCACCCAAGACATTCTAATTGATCAAAAGTCCATAGTCACAGCATGCACTAAGCACTAGAAAAATACATTTTCATCTTTTGCTAAGGGTTGGAAGATATCATGTGCTATTGCACACAAGAACAAGAGTTACATTTTATAATGGTACTAAGTCTTACCTCTCCCACAGCTTCCAATCTACTCGCATCATCTGAAGTACTGGTCAAGTTACCGGGGTGAAGGAGAGAATCATCATCTTTGCAAGGACTATTGACAGCTTCTAATTCATCAAAAAAAATGTTGACATCTTTGGCCACTAAAAGGAACAGAAAGAAAAAATCAATTCAGGAATCCATTAAAAAATCAATATGCTTTAGAAAGACAATTAAAAATATTTTCCCCATCAATTATAGATGTGAGGGTCACAGAATTTATCCAAGAAAGTTGTCAGAAGTATCCACAAATAAAACAGACACTTTCAATGGTTCCCTAATACTTCAAAGAAAAATATGAATTCCTTTGTTTAGCACTTAAACTTTTGTATCTGAATCCAGTCTACTTTCCCAGGCTGATTATAGCTTGCTCCCCTTCACGTACTCAAAGTTCCAGTGAAACAGACCAACTTGATCTTCCCCATATGCGACTATTCTTCTTTCCCCTCTAGGTGCTTGCACAGGTTGTCTCTCAAAGCTAGAATGTTCTCCTGTCCCACTGCCACCTCTTGGATGCCCAATGGTCTTGAAAGCTCAGCTTAGATTCTACCCCCTTCCAAAGTCCTTTCCTGACTCTCAATTGCTGGGAAGCCATCCTCTCCTGTCCCCACCCAACCACCTTATATTTATTTTTCACATATTCTATATCTATTTATCTCTGAACAAACTACCTCCCCAGTAAAAGTAAGCTATTTGAGGGCAGAAATTATCTCATTCACTGTCTCTGACTCCCTAGAACATAGCACACTGGCACATAGTAGGTGCTCCATCAATGCTGGGTGGCTGGGAGAGTAGGACCATTTTGTCAAAAAGACAGTGGTCCTTTATATCAATGAAGGTGTGAAATGAAGCAGGAAGAATAGCATCTCTAAACCTGGAAGCCATGTTCCATCAGGGAGTTCACTACACCAGAGAGATGAAACACATAGGCAAAAACAAAGGCTTACAACACTCCTTATGTGTCCAAACCAGATTAAAATAAAATTGAGAAATATTTAACAAAATAACTAAGATCACAACAAAACATAAATAGGGTCAACATGCGGTTTTCTAAGTCAATATTTGCCTCCAGGGATCCTTACGAATGGTTTAGTGTGGTCCCTGTTTCTATTGATATCACTGACCTACATTAACAAGTAAGTATTTTCTTGGGCCAATTTTTTTTTGTGATCAGTAGCTCTTAACTAATCTGGAATCTGTGCACCCTTAAGAGGGCCCATAAACTGGGATGTGAGAAAAAATGACTATTTTCTTTAGTTACTTTAAAATAATATTCTGAGGAGATCATAGGATTTCCCAGAAGGAGGTCAAGAAGAGACAAAGATAAGAATCCACTTTGAGGACAGAGCAAAATATCTAAAAAACATGCAGTTGAGTTATTTAAGTGTTCTACTAGTGCAGATGTGGTCTTAATTTTGAGTTTTAAGAAAGGGGAAGGAGAAGCACTAGAATTCTATCTCATTATGTGTGTGCTCAGTCATCCAAATGCAATTCCTGTACATATATAATGTACCTGATTTAGACAATAGGGTAAGAAATGACTTCGATAGGGCCTATTGTTATTCCATCATAGACTTAAACGATTTGTTGATTCCACTGGCCGTCCAGACGTGACTCTAAGAACTCTGAGAATCATGGGATCTCAGAGGGGGAAACAATAAGCCTAATTTGGTGGAGAACCAAATCCTGTCTGCCTCAGTTTCCTCATCTCTAAAATGAACTGGAGAAGGAAATAGCAACCCCTCCATTATCTTTCAAGAAAACTCCAAATGGGATCACAGAGGGTCAGACATGATTGAACAACAATTTAAAGTGCCAACTCCTTGAGAATAGGGACTGACTCATTTAGGTATTTATATTTTTTCCCACTTTGCATAGTTCCTGGTCCCACAAAGTGAATGATAAGTGTTTTTGTCTTCTTTCTTCCTTTCTTTTTTCTTTCTTCCCTTTTTATTTCTTTCCTCTCTCTTGAGACAACAGAATATTTCAATTAATGATTACTGGAAACTGAATGGAACAAATGCAAAATTTACATATAAATTTAAGATACAAAAAAGAAAGCTGTATAGAATCACCTAAGATGAAGTGTTCATTTCAGAAACCATGGGATAAATAAAAATATTCTGCTAGATGCAAAAGCAAGGCTGCTCATCCTCTTTCTACACTGGAGAGACTGCTCAGGTACTCTTAATCCTTCTATAATGATGACTTCCTCAGTTCTACAGAGGATGGTATATTCTGAGCTAAGCTATGACCCATGAAGCATGAAGTTGCAATTCTGATGGCTTTTAACTGGGTCCTTTGCTTTAAAAGGACAGCCATCTGATTTGAAAGGGAAATGAGACAAAGGTCCTTCACTTCTCCGTCATGCCCCAATGCTAGTGCCAGAACGTCATTATCAGGGGGGTGCCTTTTGAGTGTTCATGGAAAACGTTTCTAGTGGATAAATGACTTTGTGTTGTTGACTGACATCTTCCCAATAGCATCAGCTGAGAATGTAATCATTGTACTATCTATTCAATATTGCTTTGTAGAACATGTGGAGCAGTGGAAGATAGGTCACAAGGGCTTGGTGACCCTTCCGCAGAAGGAAGATCAAGTCTTCCATTGTAGTCACATGCATTGTGCTTCTGATGGGGATCCATTAACCACAAGATGTGGTTTTTTTCCATTTTAGTTTTAGACAACATATTGAGAAGCTAGACAGTATCCAAAGGAAAATAAAAACATCAAAGGGTTTTCATGATATATTAGACCAGGCTGAGATGTTCAGCCTATAAAAGAAAAGATTCAGGGGAACATGGCATTTTCTTCAGGTACCTGATTGTGTGGTACCAGGATTAGACTTAATGACTCCAGAGCCCAAAATTGTTAGAAATGGATAGAAAGTGCAGAGAAACAACTCTCAAGGAAGAACTCCTTAATGAGGAGACCTGTGGAATGGGCTGCATCAGAAGTTGGTATCTTTTTCCTTATTTAAGTAAAGCTTGGAAGATGGATTGTTAGAGATGCTTGATGAGGTATGGCTTGGACTGATCGCTCTCTGAGTCTCCTGCAACTGAGTTCCTGTGATTCTTGGAAATTACAATAGCTCTTGATTCCAATTTATGGAGAGTCGTTTGTTGCAGAGTTTTAGCTTCCAAATTATGATGCAAAGATTCACATTTTTTTTCTGGGGAAAGTCATGTGGTCAGTGCAATGGATAGAAAGCTAGACCAGCAAGACCTAAATGAAAAAAACTTCCTAGCTATTGGCCCTGGGTGAGGCATCTTATTCCCTCTCTGTTTTCTCATTTGTAAAGTGAGTATACTAAGAGCATCTACCTTACAGTTGTTGAGATGATCAAATGAGATAACACATGTGAAATGTGTTGCCAACTTTAAAGTGCTCTATAAATAATGCCTATTGGTTATAGTAGGAAGATAAAGAAGAGAAATAGGTCTGAGGGAGTATAAAGAGGGGGAAAAAGAGGAACTTGAGAGGGAAAGGAAGAGGAAGCTGAACAAAGTGTGCTTTTTTGACAATACAGCATCTCTCAACCATTTCTCCTTCTCTTAAGCAAATAAAGGCTTAATAGTTAGTTATCCTCTGTCCAGGAGAGCTCTGTTCTGGGATTCTTAAAATGAGGAAGAGACTTCATTTCTCTTAGGGCTTACTTTAGAATGACAACATGGGGAGAGAAAGCAGTACATCGAGACACCGAATGTCATATTCTAGCACATATCATACTGGAACAAAGGTGATTTTTTTTTTTTTTTGAAAGACAGCTCTGGTGGGCAGGGAGCAAGAATGGGAGTTTGGCCAGACCAGTTGGGGCAGGAACTCTCAGCCACAGAATCACAGAATTTTGAATTTGGAAGAGACCTAGGCAGCCATCTGGACCAGGAGGTACTGGAGCCAATTCCTACCAGCTATTGAGAGTTGGCTCAGAAATAATAAGCAAACACTACAATTGGGGCTTGATATATTGTTTTGCTAATTGTCAGGACATTGGAAGTGATTTACTTCACTTCCTTGAAAGCCTTAGCTTCTTCATGTGTACAATGAGGTTGAATTAGATGATCTCTTATGTCCCTTCTAAGCCTATGTATATAGCTATATTTCTTTTCTTAGGATCAGACAGATCTCAGACTTGCTGTAGATAACAAGAGACATAATGAAGCTACTTTAGATAATATCTATAAATGTATACAAATTTATATAGGCACACATGTATGTGCACATACTTATACATGCATGAATAAATGCATGCATATATTTTGTGCTCATTTATCTATTAGTAAGATTAAACTTAAAAGAATTTCCAGCTTACTTCCCCCCCTCCAGAGAGTTGGTTGTTAAACCATTTTCCCCACCGTTCCCCTTCCTCTAGACCAACTCATACACAAAAGGAATCCTCACTCTAACAGACAAGTGGTCATTGCATCTCTTAGTGAAGCCCACCAGGGAGAGTAGAACTCTGTCTTCCACTTCTAGATAACTTTAATCTGGATATATTAGTCAAATTAATAAAATAACTTATTTGCTAACAAAATGACTAGTGATTAAGGTATCAGCCTTGAAGTCACAAGACCTACATTCAAATTTCCCTCAGACTAGTGACCTATGTCAAGTGTCTTTACTTTTTTTGTATCTCAGTTTCTTCATCTACCTTATTCAGAGAAGAAGAGACAATGAGAAAGGAGGGGAAGGCAAAGGGGAAGAGGAAGGAGAAAGGGAGGAAAAGGAGAAGGGGGAAAAGAAGAGGAGGCAGAGAGACAGAGAAAAAGAGAGACAGAGAGACAGAGAGGGGGAGGGAGATGGCCAACCGCAATGTGAGATTGGCTTTGGAATCAGAGGGAAGGCAAAGGAATGAATGCTATCTGTAGAGTTGTAGGACCTGGGCAGGAAGCCCAGGTTTCTCAATTAAATGCCCTCAGTAATGGGCAAACCCCTTGGGCCTCAGTCACTCAGGCAGTTGCTTCAAATCTCTGGGCCTCAGTTTCCCTTATCTGTGAAATCAGAGACTTCTAAGGCACTTTCTACTTCTAAATCTCTCCATTTGTGACTTGATTGTCAACTCCCTGATAATGTCATTAAATGCATAGATAGAGGTGCAAGGAATAGAAGATAAGCCTTGGAATAAGAAAAAAACCAAATTGATTTTTTTCCCAGAAAATATAAGGTCCTCAGACAAGCCACTTCTCTTCTTTGAAAGTCTTAGTTTTGAAAAATAAAATAAAATAAAAAAAAGAAAGTCTTAGTTTCATCATGTATACAACAAGGTTAGATTAGATATCTCTAAAGTCCCTTCTAAGCCTAGGAACATAGCTATATTTCTATTCTTAGGACTGGACAGATCTCAGACTTGCTATAGATAACAAGAGACATAATAAAGCTACTTTACATAATATTGATATATGTATATATCTACAGAAATTTACACAGGCACACATGTATGTGCAAATACCTATATATGCACGTGTATTATGCATGCATGAATTTTGTACTCATTTATCTGTGTCTATGTTGCTTCTATCCCATAAAAAGGAAGTTCTATGAGGGCAGGGACTGTTTCCTTCTTTATCTTCATATTCTTAATGCCCAGCACAATGGCTGGCAAATAGCAGGTGTTTACCAAATATTTGTGGAACTTAATTGAATCACTAACTTTTCTTCTAAATGGATAAGATATGAGTCCTGCCATGTCAAAATGGTCAGTCCTTTTCTGATCCAATAGACTATGGATAGGAAATATAGCAAATGATTAAGGAGCAACAACTCAGTAGTTAATACTAGCAAAATGCCATTTGAGAAAGGGGGGAAATTAGTCTTGCTTAAAATACAAAGAATAAGAATAAGAAGAATAAGAAATAACAAGAAATAAAAATAACAAGAATAAGAAATATAAATCCCAAATTATTGGCATTATAATATGATGCCATGATTTTAGGAGGGTTTATTCAACACATCAGCATGTTAATTCAACCATGGAAATTACTTAAAACACTCCAGAGAGTCTGATTTTTCTTTTCCTTTGTATAAAAGTCATACATTTCTTTGATGTA